>JARJRE010000485.1:0-26331 GCA_030783385.1 Akanthomyces dipterigenus | reverse complement strand
CCCCCCCCCCCCCCCCGCAGCAGTTGATGCATTGCGTACTCGGTCGAGATCGTCGCCGTAGTTCCCCGCAAGGCACAGATCACAACCAGGCTCTTGCTGTCTGGCGAGATTCTCGCAAGAACCACCAAGCTTGGACCAGGCCGCATGAACGAGTTGAGCGGCGGCGAAGCCATGTGTAGCGCATCGGGAGTCTAGTTACTGAAGCAGCGCTTTCTGTCACTTCGGCCGGGACATGCGACCCCGATATTCATGCTCGGGAGGCGCGGAAGCTCCACCCCGATTGACATAGGAGCCCTTTCCGAACGAGAAGCTAGCGTGGGACAAACCCTTTTGAATCTATCTCGGTACGAGCTCAGGGCACAGCAGCGATCGCAGAGTGCTGCTGATAGTAATGGTCATGCTCAACTGTTGGACTTTCATGTACCAACCGCTCTTTCATCTAAAAGCCCACCACAGCGCCACTGCCTGTAGAAGCCAGTGAACTCGGCTGCCAAGTCTGGAGCAATGCGGCAGTTGTTCCTTTGCGCCCTGCTACATGAAGAGTCGGGTGACTTCTCTCCTCTCCTGAAACGGTGGCGGGCATCGATGACTGGACAGCAGTGCAATCAAGACTGTCCATTGCACAGCATCATTTCTCCGACGACGTGGAGATAGAGTCCCAAAGGGGAAAACACGCAGCGCACGTGAGTATCTGAAACCTCTCAGCTGCATCAGTAGTAGCGTAGCGTTATTAGGGCAGTGCTCAGTCGATCTCTGTCATGCCGCTCTTCAAGAAATGTCTTCTAGCTGCATACCCGCGCCTTCTAGCACCATTCTCCAGGGACGCCACACTACTGACAAGTCCAACAGCGTGATGGGGTGCAGAGAAAGAAGAAAAATTTGACACATTTCTCCCAAGCCACAAAGACTGGCCAGGCCCCCTGGACAGAGCTCCGGCAGGCTAATCAAGGAGCTAACTAGCGACTGGGCGGTTTGACGTTTTCCTTGGTGCGAGCCCGTGGCGTCTGATAAGCCGCTCGCTGGCCAACTAGCCCCTGACAGGTACTCTCCAAGGCCAGCTAGCCATGCTGTGCAACTGCTGTATGCGGTTTCAACCAGCCGTGATGAGTGAAGCTGAAGGATCGTAGACTATGCGGTCCTTGGGTTTAGCAGCTCGGCGGAAGCCTCTGACGTGCTATTGCTATCAAGATACTGTCAATGACGAGTCTATCCCTGTTTCTAGCTCCAGGCCGGGCGACGCCGACAGATACCCTTGACCAGAATCCAGACCTGAACACCTGTAGATGTATGTACCTGCCCGTCCGAACGGGTCGATACTAGGCTGCAAGAAGCCACTGCAAGCTAGAGTGTTGGAGTGGGCTACTATGGTGAGCATCGTCCGCTGCCAATGTAGCCATGATTGTTGTTGCAGCGCCCGTGCCGCTTTGACGTGTTCATGTTGGCACTGCACCTTTTCTATTGCAGGTTGGTCGGAAGCGACCCAGAATCATGGCTGCAATGCCAAAAGGAGGTCGTTGATCTCGGCCTACCCCAGCAGCCGCATCCTGAGATTTCTACACATTGAGCCGTCGCTTGTTGTCGAAAAGACCCCTGCAACGGAAACCAACATGAGGGATGCAATCCTTTCGTCTTTCTTGGTGTCTACTGCACGACATGACACACGAGTTTTTTATTCCAAATTAAAAACAAGACCAACTGTAAAGTAATCGTATTCTCCATCGCGTCGAGAGTGCCCATAAAGCAGTGGAAGATGGAGCACCATGTGGGCCGATTGGGAGCATCAAGTACCTTTGTGGGCGCGGCTACGCTACTGGACGACATTGAAGTGATCCATGTTGGTGCTCGTTTCCTGCAGGAGCCTGACTCTTTTGCCAAATGCGCGATTGCAAGTTTGCAGCAAGGGAGGGTTTGCAGGGGTGATTGCTCGCTCGAAAAGTCGCTCGAAAAGTCGCTCGGAAATTGGCGCCATGCAAGCCTGCAAGCCATGGCGGCTGGGGTAGCGACTGAATCGTTGGCCATTGTGAACCATGTCTCTGACGAGATTGATGGCATAAAGTATATTGGCGCGGTATAACTGGATGGGCAAGATGGGATACTGAGCAGCACACTCATCTAGCCCATGCCCGAGGACTCTGGCCCCGTCAATGGCGCGCAGCCGTGTCAGACTACTGATACTCCGTACTGGTAGACATTCTGGGAGCTTGGGATAGATGAAATGAGACCCATTGACAAGGCTTGCATCGGGTTTCTGACAGTCTGGTGACGAGCCCAGCATGGCGCCGCAGTGGAACTCGTCCGCGGGACGTGGCTGCTGGCAGAAATTGTGGTGACAGAGTCGAGGTCGATGACGGAGTCGATCCCCCGTACTCGCCCAGCATGAATGATGGGCTTGACTGCTGGGTATTGACTCGCGCCCAAGGGGGCTTGGCCCACAGTATCTCGACAACGGATCCCTGCATGCATCGTACTTCGTATATTAACCTGCCCGAGTGCGTGCTGAGATGCTGCAGGGATCGCTAGCGGCTACGTGTAGACGGAGACGCCTCTCATCACACGTCGACTCGCCAGGCCAAGCTCTGCCATTTCGAGCTGGCTTGGTGATGGAGTCATGGCAAGCGCTAGATTAGCTAGACGCTACAGCTCACTGTACCAGCAACAGTGAGCGTGGCCATGGTGAGATTGCGCAGCCAGCAGCCGCATAAGCACCAGTCTCCAGATTTTCTTCAGCAAGCCAGGGGATCGCGGGACAAGACTCGTGATTGGCCTGAGGATGAAGTGGCCTGATTTTGTAGTGGGCACAACGGCACGTTGGCCAGGGTGTCGCGGAGAGCGGGCATGGGTGATGATGGATAGGCTAGTTATCTGGGAGCTAGCCAACTGAGCGATTGTCGAGGGCTTGCCCTGATAAGCATGTAGGAGGCTGCTATGATCCCGGAGCTTGGCCAAGGGAGTTATCCAGTTGCACCAAATTGCAGTCGGAAATTGCAAGTACATGACGACTCCGAACGTGAGCAATATGTCGACAAACAATGATTTCCCGGCGCAGGGAAGCACCATGCTCCGGCGCAGGGATGGCATGTCCAGGCGACTGTGTAGAATCATCAAAAGAGTGGCCGATCGATGTCTAGCCCGCCGATGCTGGGTCCAGCCATACCTCGACTGGAGTATTGAGATGCGGCACCTGGACGACCCAAGGATCCGCCCGCTGCAGTGGTATTTTCTTGGCAATGTCTAGGCTACCGTGAAAACAGCATCCAGCTGGAAAATTAGTACCTGAGAGATAACACCAACTAGTCTGACCAGTCTTTCTGGGCACGCCGAAAAGAGATACGAGTCAGGACGATTCAACCGAACAGATTGAGCGAGATAAATACCTGCCGCATGCATGTCATGACAGTGGTAAATGCCTCGATCCTACCTCTTGGCGCGATCAGCTCCGCAAGCCACTGTGGCGGTTTGATGTGCTCAGCTCTAGTCTTGACGACACGGCTTTTTCGTTGCTACCCTTGAGCTCGCTTGATTTCGAGTTGCAGAGGACTTGCAAGACTATGGCGGAAATTTCGGAAAGAAACAGTACCTAACCTACGGGTGATGAATTCGGTCTAGCCTCTGAAAGTCTAGTCATTTGCTAAATCGGCGAGTGGCCGAGGCTTGGGAGGATGGCGTCAACGGCCCAATGACGACGATGGGAATGGTCATACTCGACACCACGCTTGAACCCCGACAAGGGGGCATGACTGCCTTCCCGGGGCACAGCATCAAGATGCGTTGGCAGTGCATACTAGTACATCGATTGCATCGCCCTGACCTGGGAATCATGACGAAAGCAACAATCATGGCAACCATCTTGGCAAGCATGTTTCACCACGAAATGGAATGGGAGACGTCATTGAGAAACGAAACACTGTCATCCCGGGTAGATGATTGTTTCTTGTTTCACTTATATGGGATTGAAAGGCACAGGCGAGAATCGCACGAATCGCCCTGATGCCGGGAACATGTGCGATGGAATCTTCTACGCATTGCGACTTCCACGGGCAGCTGAACATGCAGCACTAGCCTCGAGACAGCTTGGGCGACTTCCTGCACCAGAGCCCACAAACTCCTGACTAGAGTCATCGTGGACTGACTGTTTTTGAGGACTTCTGTCAAGTTTGGCCCTTTCGACAGCGCAAAAGTGTGCCTGTATAAAACCGCGCGTGGGTTGGATTGTGACCGATTGCCGAGGCACGCAATAGTAGTCCGCCTTCTCCGCCCTGGATTTGAGTTTACGTTTGTGTGGCTTGTTTCGAAGGTTAGGCGTGAAGAGAGCGGGGGAGCTGGTGCCAGAGCCACATATTTCCAGTCCGCCACTCTCTCTAGCCCCCTCGCCTCTTTGCCCCCATCGCCGGTCCCTGGTCCTTGCTTGTTGGCTGGGCCAGGCTCAACTAGCACTAGCACAGGACCGATTTCCCCTCAACACGGTCAGCGGGCTTGCGCGTGGGGTTTCGCGCGCCATCAGGGACGGCCTGGCCGCACGCATCTTATTGGTGCAAGTGCCGACCGATTTGGTCCTTCTCCCCCATCAGTTTAATGCATGCCCCCCTGTCTTGGCTTGGTTCCGACAAGCCACAGCTGGCTAGTGATGAGTTGGCTGCTGTACCTGGTGATGAGTTGGCTCCTGTACCTAGTGATGAGTCGGCTGCTGTGAGTTGGCTAGCTGTGTTTCGTACCCCAGTGCAGAACTAGAACTGGCTCGGTAGTCGGCCAGCGGCGGCGCTGTTCAGCGCCGTCACGCCCCTGTGCTGTAAAGTGCGACCAGAGGCGAGAAACACGAGAGTGGCAGGCCCGCGATTGGCCATAATCACAGCCTCAATCGGGCTATCTGTCTTGTCAGGGTACAGCTGGCGCTCGCGTTGTCGTTTCCAGCTCGCCACTCGTTAAACGGTTCTGTTGCAGGACATGTATCTCGCAAGCCTCTTTTTCATTTCAACAGGGCCAGCCTGTGTCCTGGACTCCTGGGCCAGGAGTCCTGGCACATGACCGTTGTATAGTACTGAGACATTTCATCGCTCCATAGTCTGGTGTTGGTAGATTAGAAATCTCACAAAAAAAAAAAAAGCTTACGATTCTGCCACCGTTCCTTATGCCGGTAATCCAATCGGCGAGCAAATCCAAAACTCACGGTACATTCTGGAAACGCCGATTCGGCAGCGCAGCATCGAGTAGTGCCAGCGTTAGTAGCAAGACGAATGAGGCGTTTGCGATCAATAGCTTCCACGACGAGACCCGACCGATACATAGCTAGACACGAGACTCGTCCACTTGCCCAGCTCATCAGGGCAACCGCGGTTCGGGCTTCGCAAATTACCCTTTCCCAGCACTCTGGAAAGGTTGGCCTCTGTTCCTGTCGATTGTGGCCTTGCTCGCGGGCCACATGGCTCTCCTCCGAACCCTGCGAACCTTGTATGCTTCCTGCTAGCCCTCACAGAGGAACAGCTACCATGAAGCGATTAGCCTGCATGGTGCCTGCTGGATCCTATGAATAACGCCCGGCACACACCCCCAGCTCTCCAGCCAACACTACCTCGTTGGGTGCCACAGTAATCTGCAGTTTGCCTCTGCCAGCACAGCAGCTAGCAAATTAGCCTGCAGTCCGGCAAACTCTATTTGGCCGCACCGCCACAAGTTGCTCGCCGCAATTTCCAGGGAAACCCTTTTTTTTTCGGTTCCGATAGAGTGGCAGCCCGGTGTCCCCAGCGCGCCCCTCCTCCCCGCGCCTGTCGACCGGTAACGGAGCATACCGGCACAATGAGATGTCCCTCTACCACATCATCCCATCGTTGGCATTGGATTGGCCAGACCTTCACTTCCCGTCGTCAGCGCAGTGTTGACTCGGAAGGTTATGCGGAATGCCATGTAGCCGGATAGCTTGAATGAGCGGCTCCTTTGTACACATACAACCGGGACATGCTGGTGCCCGCAACGCTCTAGTTAGTTCAGTATAGCGTCGCCACAACACCATTTCAGCTCACCAGCAAGCCCACACAGTTCTGCGCGCTGGCGGGCGACTACCGATACCGATGCCCTGGTACTGGTGGTGTCGCCCGGCTGGCCACACCAAGAGCGCCCTCATCAGCGGTACGGCCCTCGGTAGGTCACAGTGACATTCAAGCCAACCACTCGCCCATGGCGGCACTGCGGCAGCTGCCCGCACGATCGATGTCGAGTGCAGTATCAATGTATTTGCCCATTGTGCGGCGACGCAGCGCTGTTTCGGGCATAGGTTGCGATGAGTACCATGTTGGGTCAGTGTAGCCAGAGGCCACGCCAGACAGCGCTGTTGGCATGGTGAGAGTTTTGCTGCCCAATCGCCGCAAATGACTACCTGGCATGCGTCTCCTCCAGGTCATGTGGATTCACAAGCTGCTGCCTAGTTAGCTTTACACACTACCCAAATCGTACGCCGGATCGAGGTGGCTGGCGGGTATTGCAACTACCGCGTCATCTCAATGAGGAATAAACGGTTGAAGATTTTGACACGGCGATCGACAGAACCATGGCCAGGAATGTGTTTTTATCCTGAGAGCCCAACTCTATGTCTGTTCAAGCAACTCAAATTGCTGGCTTCCCTCACTAGTTTTGCATTTAGGTTTGGATGACGACAGTTGTCATGCGAATCCAAAGTCGTTTGCGTATACTTCCCGGGCTGCAATATCAAGTGAGCAAAGATGCAGGGTGAGGTCAGCCAGCTCATTGATTAATACCAAGTCTGGTAGGAGTAATGGATGTGAGGGGCCTTCACACCACCTCTGTCGACTTGCCGGCTCCCGCGATTGGCAGGCCCAATTTAAAGAGGGCAGCTGTCGGTAGATGGCCGGCCCACAGCAGAGATGGTGTGCAGGCGAAATTGCATGACGGACTTGCGACTGGCATCTAGACACCCAGAACATGCAGAGCGCGACCATGACGAGAGCGGCTCCGCCTGCGACGGCAAGAGAAGCAGAAGAAGAAGAAGAAGAAGAAGAACAGATTGAGTTTAGTGAAGCCCAACAAGAAACAGGGAACAAGCCTTCTTCCTCGCGCACGCAACTTTGGAATAGCGGCGGGGCTCATTGAACCCAAAAGCTACGTTGCAGGTCAAGACGCCAAGAAAATAACATTGGCCGGGCCAACTACCTATAGGTGGTACGTTGGTTGCGGGATGCCAAGTACAAGCACGCCGGGCCTCTGAGTCTCGGACAGGCTCCGGAACGATGCTTTGCCGGGACAGCACGTGTTGGCCGCTTTCGAAACATGCCCGTCACTATAAACAAACATGTTGAGAGTCATTTCGACGCCGGGCACGGTTTATCGGTGCATCATGACAGCTGCCTCTCGACGCACAGGCGCATCGGGTGGGCTTACTGAGATTTCTGCTGGCCAAGTTGCTGACAACTTGCAAAGAGTTGCTACCAGTACGAAAATTGCTTGGAAATTCAAGTAAAAATCTACCCAGTCTCCTACCATGGCGGGCTGAAAAAGAGCTGCCAGCGAGCCAATAAACTTGCGCGCCTCCACACCACAACCTTAAAAATTCTTTTCGCCGGCCATCTGTTTCATGTTTGAGCTCCTAGTGAGTTGTAAGTGTGGTGGCGAACGCAGGAGTCACATGAACGGCCATGCAAGCCCGGAGTTAATCAAGGCGTTTTCCCGGACGTGGGTTGATTGCCCGGCCTGCTATTGTTTCCAGATTATGCCATGCCGTGGCTTAACCAGTAGTTTGTCTAAAAAAAGACCTCAAACGTTTATGCAGAGATTAGAGGAGGGGGGGGGGGGGAAGGGTGATCTTCCGCAGTTGACAGACGAACTATTGGGCTTTGGGCACTGATTTTCATGAAAAATAGAAGGGAAAAAAAAAGAGAAAAAAATCATACAGGGCGGCAGGCCCATTTTTTTCATCTTGTTCCTCCCCGCCAAATACTTTGAAACAGGCCGAACCCCTCATCGGTTCGGTTTCAGGTTGCCCATTCTTTTTTTAAACCAAGCAGCCAGAGCCAAAAGATGCAACCGTGATGCGATTTGTCGGGCTGGGCGCGCCGCAATATCTGTAGGGCAATATCGCAGCAAGAATCGACAAAAAAACAATTTCAACAAAATTAACCGACACCGCCTCCACCAGCTTCGGAGCCCACTTGTGAGCTGCAATGGCGAAGCGCAATGCTGCCATGTACTGCAGAGCGCTCATCTTAGTATACACTAATTTCACACACCTGAAAGCAATATTGCGTCGCTTCTATTCAATCACAGCGGGCATGGATATAATCACCAGAAACCCTGGAGAGCCTCGTTGGGCTGAGCAGGGCCAATTGTCTCCACCGTAAGGCTATGGCCTGTTATTCCCTGATATAGCATGTTCAGCAACTGACTCTTTCGTTTCTGCTACGTTACCAGCACAGTGGCACCCAGGCTGCAATACGGTAATACGGGCGGTATTTGCCCAGCACATCTCAATAGCTCTCACCACATATACGTGCTCTGAGCGGGCATGCAGGCCATCAGGAGATGCTGAATCGTTTTTTTTTTCAAAGGGAGAGGCCGGGTATAGAATGATTTGCACCATCACCAGGCAGGCATGGCCCTTGCTCGGGGCCTGGCTTCTAGGGAAAAAAAACAGGGCCAGCTAATCAATCGCGGCTGGGCTCCCTTTTTGTTCGGCCACCAGTGACCACCCCCTGGAGGTCTAAAAATACACCCGACACAAAGCCAGAGCACCTTCCTGATATGACCGCCTGTTAAGGCTCGTGATCGTCATATGATTAACCTCACTTTCCCGCCCAGTCGTGAAAAAAAAAAAAAGGCGTCCCCAATCTGCCGGACGCTGGGCTCATTCGAAAACCTGCAGCAACCAACTTCTCCACGTTATGCAAGAGCCCCCAATGCCGGCAATACGCACCGCCCGTAGCCGCCTGAGACACTCCCCAACGGTTCCGGGCCAGGGACCAGTGGGGGGAGCAGCGGCGGGCGCAGACAGAACAAGTAAACGGTAAACCTGATCTGCCGCCCAGCTTCTCTGCCGAGCATACAGGCTGTTGGCGGCCAGATGACCTGTTGCGCACACTTCCCGAACTTGGCAGCCGATGGCATGCCTTTTTTTTCTCTTTTCTTGGCTTCATTAGTGAGGGCAAGGATACCCGTGGGCTACCATCTGCCGGGGTGATGGAGTCACCGGAATGAAAGTCAACCGGATAAAAAGCACGAGTCGCGCCCGCATTACATGACAGCAGGATCATGCCGAGTGTCGTCACCGGGACTCGTGCCGTTGCCTCTTTGCCAAATCTTGTGCTCTAAAAATTCATCACCACGTAGCTAGTTGGTTGCCCTTTTTCGGCAACGGAAAAGACACGTGGGCCCCAGCGAGAAATAGTTTCACCACCATGATGAGAACAGACAATCGTGTTTCATGCGAGAGAAGAACGTTCAGTGGCTTGCTGTCTGTCTGCTTGTAGAAACGCCCCTCCCCTCGTCCAACTGGGTACCTTTGGCCCAAAAGGTTCTTGATTCTCTTGTTCATGACGCCACACACGGATGGGGGCTCCTGCACAAACGGCCCAGTCCCTTCTTGGACTGCCAGGAACAAGTTCCACGGGGGCGTCTTGTGCCTTGCGGGGGAGCGCGCGCCGTACAACGGTACAAGCAGCTGTTTTTATGGGCTTCAATGCAGCTGAAGCGAGAAACCTCGGCCGAAAAGATGGTGACACGGTGAACAAGGTTTTCTGGCCAAAGAGACTTTCGTCATCGAATTTCCTGGCTTAGCCATGTAGGGTTGTTGGGGTTCGTCTAGATTAGCACGGCCATGAGTCGCCGTTGCCGCTAAGCTGCTGAATCAGTAGAGATTAGTACTAATACAGTGAAATTTGGCGAAGCATGGAGTATCCCGGCAGCTAACATCGTTAGTAGCCTGGCCAGCAGCCAGACCTGGTAAATAGTCGAGGTAACAAAACAAACAAGCAACTATCACATGTCCAGAGTATTGCAGAAAAAAAAACAGGACAGAATTGCAGTTGGCTTATTGGATTCGGATGTGCCGGGGCCTCTTGCGTACTGATAGTTGCAAGTTCATTCACACATATACTAATGTCTCCATCTTTTCAAGTCGTGGCCGCAAGGCCGTGAATGGCGTCAAGAGGCGCCATCAACGTCCTGTAAGCCGGATGCTCACGCAGGCACAGCCCTCAGCCGCATCCCACGTGTGCCCGCCTGTGCCTAAAGGGAGGTTTTCCCACTCTTGCCTGGTGCCGGAGTCGACGTGCTGTTGTCTCTGGCCCCTCCTCTTCAAGAGTTTGATCTCCGCTGCATAAAGCACCGGGGCGAAGATCTTCTTCTTTTTTTTGGGGGGAAACAATGAGATGACTTTTGAGTTGACTGGCGTACGGATGGGGGCTGGCTGGCTGCCACGAGGAGGGAGCCGTGCGCGTGTTACAGGTTGACCAGAATCTGAAGGCGGGAGCGGCGCGTGCTAATCCACTGGCACGACGAGTCAGTGACTGGCATTTGCTCCAAGGCCCAGAATCGCTGCTGCCGACTTTGTTCTTCTTCCCTCTGGCCAAAAAAGTACAGCTGCGGTTTCTGCCCGTAGCCTAAACTTTACTGGCCGTCAGGGGGAGAGCCACCAGCGCTGGGGCTGCCACGAGGCTGAGCAAGGGGGCGTAACGCGAACAGACCTCTGCCGGTATGTGTGTGATAATTTCTGTTGAATAGTTGGAATTTACGCCCTGTGGACGTGCTGCTTTTCTACATTGATTTTATAATTAGCCACCGTTATAAATCCTGCCCCTGGTTCTCGCTCGCACGGCCAACAAGTCTATCGCAGCGGCGAGGGGTGGCAACAACAGACAGTCAAGGCATTAAAAAAAAGAAAACGTGCTTGGTACATGGTCATTGCCTAGAATGGACGTGAACCTGTAGGCTGATATGATCGCCGGAAATATTCCCTGAGCTCCCCCCTCTCCGATAAATTGATTGCCATGTTTAGAAACAGGGCCCAACGCACAAACCACCCCACGAACCTCGAGGCAGATGCCCGCAGAAATGGAATTGATGATTGTTACCGACTGATTACGGGTGAGTTGATTTTCTGAGACTATTTTTGTAGTTGCTTGACCATGCAGCAAGGTAGTTGAAATATGCCAACTCATACGGCAACTAGGCGGTCGCATCCACCATCGAACCACGGCAAATCAAGCGAATGCCACCTTGGACCTGAGATCGAGGCTGAGTCGCACGAGTTCACCTACCAGTAAAAGTACACAAGATAAAAAATGCCGGGAATTCCAAATACAAATCCTGCTCAGTTGCCATGGTGCTGGTGATGCTGTGCTTCATTCGGCCCGTACTGTGGGCAGAGGACCAGAGGTGGGTGCCATGCAGCAACGCCGCTTGCTACGCTGCATGAGCTTAAATCGTTGTTGTTTCTACACTGGAGCTCGTTTCGGTTCGCCCTCTGCCTTTGCACGATTTCCGAAGCTGCCCCCCTCCCCCCCCAGCGTGGGTGGGCATCGATGCCCACGGCAGGGCTCCGTCATGACCCTGTCGCTGTCGATGGACAGGGGCTCGGGGGGGAGAGCTCGTAGCGATTCTGAATACGAGCAATTTTCCATCCAATATCGCCAAGAAGCAGCATACAATTTGACATGTGAATGAGGACAGCATTGACAATTTTTAATTACATTCGGTGCAAGACAGAGATGAAAATGGCCCGAGGAAAGTTCAATGACGGCTGGCTACAAGCTCTCACGCAACAGACCGATTCGGCCCTCAGCGTCTTTTGAGTTTACGCCAATGGGCTGGCAGAGGTGGACTTTTTGGCCAACTTGGCAATTCCGACCAGTAGCCGCAACAGAAAATCTCATGTTTGCCTTTGCATAGTGCATTGTGCATAAACGGTGAAGCAAAAGCTTGCTGAAGCCAGCCCAGCCCAGCCCAGCCCAAAAAAAGGCGCTGATCTCCACCATTGCCAGTTGTGGTCGCCAAGCTCTTGATTCCCATCCGCTTGGCTGGCGAGCGAGCCGGGCAAGCTGGAAGACTTTTAGCGTACCAATGCGGACTCGTATATCTCGGCTGCTGATGAACTCTGGAGCTGGGAAAAAGGATGGCCGCATCAGGCGGATGGAGCCAGCCAGCCAGCCAAAAAAAAAAAAGCCAGCTTTGGCGCGCGACAGAGTTTGGAGAGGAGAGTAGCTACTCTTCTTCTTGGTTCACCCTGCCAGGTTCTAGCCCTGAACAGCGCAGAAGCATTAAACAGGGCGGCGGGACGAGTGGGCAGGTCGCGCGATGATTACATTGGGAAACGGCGTTTTTGGCAGTACTCTTCTCCGATGACGGACGATGAGCAACGAGGTCTTTACCATGCTTGCCGTGAATTGCACCACCTACGGTCAACTGCCCAAGCAACGTAAGGGTCGAGGTCTTTGCGGCGTCTTGGCACAAGTGACAGGTTGACGGGCATGATTGAGGCTCTATAGATGGAGCGTCTGCGCACAGCAGATTTTCTTTTTTTAACCTTTCTGTCCCATTTCGGGCATCGTTGGTCATAATGCCTTTGTTGCTGTTATCGGACGGACGTGACCGTAGAAACTCTGTTCTATAGCAGAAACGCCAACACGCCTCGGGCCCGCCGCCTCGGTAGCACCCCGCTAGCTACCTTTTTGGGGGGGGGGGGGGGGCGGTCGGTGAGGACGGCATGTTCTGTTAAAGAGTGGGTGTTGATTGTTTTGGGAGCTTCTTCTGCGCCATGATGGCAATTTTGAAACTCTGGATAACCACGTTTCATGCGCCGAGGTGAAGAGGAGGGCACGGTTGGCAGAGGCAGGGACGAGATGAGGAAAATCGGTAGCCATGTGTCACAATCGTACCAGGCACCATCCTTGCCCTTTTGCTCTCTGACTCGGACCCCCCCGGCCGCTTTTGGCCTTGTTTACCATATCACAATGATGCTATACATTTCTTTTGCCTCTTTGGGCATTGCAGAAATAGCATCACCAACAGCCCATGACTGAAAATCACCCGATACGATGTCATGTTTCCGCTAGCAGAGCATGGGTACACCCATGGACGGTGATTGTCACATGCGTCGGTCAAGGGCAAACGGTCATCTATCACTTATTAGTCTGGGCGAAACAGGCGGCCCTCGCAACGCTTCTCAGGTTACCGCTTCCAGATACTATACTCGACGAGGCTAGTTGAGGGACCGACTCGCGATGCCACGACGGTAGAGAATAAGTCGGAGTGTGTGTGTGTCTCTGGCTACCATGGTTTGGCGGGCTGCAGCCGGACATCGCGGGCCTCGGGCGGGGAGAGAGGCAGAGGAGGGGGAACAAGGCCGGCTGGATTGAGCGACCAGGCAAGCCCTAAAAGGGGAAGAGCGTGCCCCACGGCATCTCTCGTGCATGGCCGATTCGGTGGCCCTCGCAGAGCTGTCAAGCGTCTTGCCTAATTTAGTGCGGATTTCGCTCTGGAGCAGCCCGACAGGCACGCCAGATAACGCAGGCAGCCGAGACAGTCGTGGGGAGAGCAAGGAGGGTGTTTGAACCCAGCACAGTTCCTCGGCTCTGAATGACTAGGCGCTCAAGAAAGAAACAGAGAGGAGAAAGTGACAGATTGATTCGCACGGCTTCTCCCGGCAAGGCGGCGAGGCGCTACACCATATTACCGGGTGAGCGCTCTGGCAGGCCGGCAACATGGCCAGCACTAACACGATGCCAACACGCATGGTGGTGCTGTAGCCCAGTCGATGCCTGGCTATGCGAGTGATGGGGAGTGTGCTGGAGAGAGCTACGAGTGTATAGAGTGCCATTGACGATAAGTTGAGGAAACCCTTGCGAAGGAGCCCGTTGGTGACGAGACGCATGAATCCAGCATCGCGATGAGTGATGTGGCTGGCCGCCGATCACGCATACACTGCTACCGTGGTAGAACGGGCGGGCATCGGTCAACGACACACGAGCCAAGAGATTGGGCAGGTAGGTAACATCGCGGCATCAACGGCATCAAGTTGCTGTCACAGGTTCAGCTCAAGGGCCCACGCTCGAAAAGTCCGATCGCAGGTGCCATCCATCCATCCATCCATGCAGCGTTGCGAGCCGAAGAAACAGACCAAAACAACAAATGATAAGAATAACAATAATAATAATAAATATGGGCGAGATGATATAATGGGATAAAAAAGACATTTTGACAGGTGAGCGACTGTGCTGAAGAGCCACCTTTTTTTTTTTTTTGCCCACGTTGATGGCGACAGAAGGCTGACTCGCCAACCACGACCCCGCGAAAGCCGCAGTCAAAGAACGGGCGGCGCACATCGGAGAGGGGAAGGGCCAGATTGAGACAATGTGTTTGAGGTGGCAAGTGAGGTGTGGAATGCAACGCTAGATATGGATTGATTTTGGTGTAAAGGTTAAAGAAGAGCAGGGCGTTTGTTTCTTTTGGGAGGGCGGGGTGTGGCGGTGGGTGGTTTTGCTGGATTCTTGCTGAAAGCTTGTGACGGTTGTTGGCCAGAGCAAGTAGCTGGGACCCCCCCCCCCAGCCTAGCTGGGTTCGATTTGCAAGTGGAGGCAAAAGGCGGCTCCGAAACATATGGCAAGAGGGCAAAAGACGCGATATTCGGACTTTGATAGGGGACTTTGTGATGACGATGGGGAGTACGGATACTCGGTATTGGTATAACCGAGTCGCTACAGAATGTCCGCCTACAGCGAGTTGCAGCAGCCCTGTAATGACTGTCGAGTGACCACTGTACCGATACGTACGTAGGTAGGTACTAGTAGTAGTAGAGCCCTAGCAGGGTGTCCCTGAGGGAGTGGCCATCTATCGCCGATTCCGCTCCCCCTCCTCTGTACCTACCTAGGCAAGTAGATACCAGCTCCTCCACGACCAGGTACTCACACACAAGTCACTTTTTTCCTTTGCTCGTTTGCATGTATGTCCTGCGCTGCCATTACTAGCGGGCGAGCTAGCCTGTGGTGTTGCTGCTGCAGGAGTACAACTGACCAGGCGATAGGGGACAACCTAGCCAAAAGGTGTGCCCCTGCAGCATCTCTACTCAGTACTGGCTGGATGCAGTCGAAAATCAAATCAAATCAAATCAATAATTAAAAAAAAAAACACTGGTCCCCTGTTGCTTTTTGGCCCGCCCAGCCCAGGTCCAGGCTGCCAGTACTCCGTTCTTCTCCTCTTTTTAGCACAGTCTCTCGCTGGCTGCGCTCATTGTGTTGCCTTCCACAATCACACCACACACTTTGACGGCCTCTACCCCGCCACGGCTTTTTTTGACTTTGTCTTTTTTTTCATTTTATTTTATTTCAACCATCTACGCAGGGGAGCACGCTAGGGCAGGCCGAATCTTAAAATGTACATGAAATAAAATAAACCAACCCCGGGACAAGCCACACACGCACACCCCACAGCCACACGCCCCTTTCCCCTCTTCCGAGGCACACTGTGCTGGGCCACTGCACTGTGCATGACTTGTCGCCGACTTACACCACCGCAGCCTACTGACTGTGCGGTGATGAGCCTCCTCCTCTTCCTGCTTCTCGCCATTCACCACCCCCTCCCCTGTCCACTTACCAGTAGACGCTTGCTGCACTGCACCTAGTCAGTCACTTCTCCCACACACCCCAGCTCCCCTCTCCCATCCCCATCCAGCCACACGCACCCCCCTCCTCTTCCACTTCCCTGGTAGCTCTCCCCTCCCCTTGGACACTAAACTAGTCCATCTCTGAACGACGTCTGTATCGGTGGCTCCATCGCCGCCGTGCTGCTGTGCCTCTTTCTGCGGATTCCCTCGCCGGCCTCCTCTGCGCACCCACCCACCACCATCCACCATGCTGGGTACCCTCTTGGTGCTGGCCCGGCCTGCGACTACCTGCCAACCCAACACCTCGTTTCTTTTTCCTCTCTGCTTCTGCTCTGCTCTGTAGCTGGACTTCGCAATCTTCTCTTTTCGGCCTCGACCGCATCTCCACATATCCCTTTAGCCAGAAGCCCGTGTTGCTTCTTTTGCCTCTACCGACCCGTCTCTCTGGTCCCCTACATTCATCTATATAGCCTCGCTTCCTCTCGACCCAACCTCGTTTCTTGTTTCTCGTCAATCACATCTTCATCACTCCTCTACTCCCTTGCGTCTCTGCATCTTCAAGGGTTCATCCTCGCCTCTTCCTGTCTACAACATCGCACACCTCGAAACAAAAGACTTGCTTCCTCACTTCGACCTCTCTTGCAAGACATTGTCCTCGCCAGCAACTCCTCCCTTGCCATTGTCTCGCATCGACAATCTTCAAACAGCCACTTTGCAGCTTCGACTTGTTCTATTCTGCTTCCTCGCGCCATTGACCAGCTTTCGAATACTTGCCGGACAAGAGATTGCAACCCTCCCCGTCAACATCCATCAAACCGTTTTTTACAGACACACGCCCTACAGCAGTTCCGCCTACATCAACCCTGCTTGCCGGGCGCTCGAGCACCTCCCATCAACTCCGGCACCCACTTTCTTGGCCCTGTATCCCAAGCTCAGAAGCCGACCGACAATAAACAGACCCTGCTCCTCCTCTGCCACACTCCCAAGCCAGGGCCTGTCAGTACCTGTCTTTTCTCCCCCAGTCACAACCCACTTGATTCAGAACAAGATCCACACCTTGTATACCCCGGCTGCCTTGCCTTTGTCTTTCCGACATATATTCACCGGAGCGCCTCTCTCTTGAGACCCATCATCACTCCGAGGAACAACCTCTTCTTGGACTTGTATATCATTATATATCTACATCTCGTCCTGCCCTTTTCCCTCTTGTCTATTTCTTACTTTCATCCATCTTCATCCATTTCATCTTCATCATTCACAATGGAGCTCCTCGAACTCGTCGAATATGAGCCTGCCACTCGTCCCTTCCAGTGCGACTGGGACTCTTGCAACAAAGTAAGCCCATCGACCGACGCCTGACCACTCACTCCCCTTCAATGCTAACCACGTCTCTCGCAATAGAGCTTCAACCGCAAGTCTGACCTTCAGCGTCATTACAGAATTCACACCAACGAGCGTCCTTACTCCTGCTCCATCCCCGGCTGTGGCAAGAGCTTCATCCAGCGCAGCGCCCTGACTGTCCACATCCGCACTCACACCGGCGAGAAGCCTCACCAGTGCCAGCACATGGGCTGCGGCAAGCGCTTCTCCGACGTACGACCTCTTCCTACCTCCGCGCCGTTAGGGTCACTTGCTAACATGCTCTTTCAGTCATCGTCTCTTGCCCGCCATCGCCGCATCCACACCGGCAAGCGCCCCTACAAATGCGCCCACGACGGCTGCATCAAGAGCTTCTGCCGCAAGACCACCATGGTCAAGCACCAGCGTCGCTCTCACCAGCGCGGCCTGCACCCCAACGAGATCCTGGACGACTGCTCCTCCGACTCTGACATGGGCGAGGCCCCTCCCACACCCACTCAGACTGCCATGTCCTGGCCCGTCTCTGCCGTCGTTCCCGGCCAGCCCATGCCTCAGGGCCACCACATGATGCACCGCGCCGCCTCTTTCCCCGACTTCAACCAGCAGATGCACCAGTACAACATGCAAAACGTCGGCGACTACTCTGTTCAGCACCAGCCCGTCATGCTCCAGCGAAGCCACTCCATCCAGCAGCCCTTTTACGTTGTTGAGCAGGGCAACCCGGGCGTTGCCACCATGAACACCAGCATTCATCCCTCCTTCCAGATCCCTCGCGGCCAGACCGAGCGCCAGAGCGGCACCGTCGAGATGGCCTACACCACCCAGGGCATGACGACGCCCATCACCAGCAGCCCCGGCTTCTCTCCCGTTGCTGGTCACAGCCCCTCCATTCGCGACGGCCTCTACACCCACGCTTCGCAGGAGAACTCGTACGCCATGCACAATGCCGCCGCCGTCCAGCAGCAGCCCATGATCCACTACACCCAGCAGATGCCTCAGCAGACTCAGGTCCCGGCCGAGCACTACCCATCTCCCCAGCCCGAATCCGAGCAGTGGTACAACCAGTACCAGGCTCCTGTCGAGGTCGCCACCATCGGCCAGCTGCCCGCCTACGGATCCGGCATCTACGACCTCTACGGCGGCTCCAAGATTGAGTTTGAGGATCCTTCCATGCAGCTGCCCAGCAGCCGCATCGCGGCCATCTAAGCGCGACAACAATCTTGGGAGCCCCGAGCGGTCTGTGTCTATGATCGCTCTTGTACAACAATACAATAGAGCTATATATTAATAATTGGGGGTTGAGGATATATATCATTACGAACGATACGAAAGCACATAATACGGTCGGACGAGATACCAACATTTGGGAACGGGTTTTACAGCACCATGCCGCAGTGCCCATGGGTCTGGAGGTTGTCTATTTTTATTGTACATTTGTGTTTTATTTTCCAATATTTATTACTCTCGGAACATGGTTACTTATAGGTGGACTCTATAATGAGGAATGGGAAAATTTCTAGATTCAATTGATATCTCCGTGGCACATTTTGATTGGCAATTGACATGATTTTTCGCTCAACCTTGTGCGTCTTTTCCTTTTTTTTGGGTACTTTCTCTGGATGAGGTCACATTTGCTTTTGCTGGAAGGCGCCGCCGTTGTTTTCTTTTGACCCAGGACTCTTATTTGAGAACAGCTGCTCCAGGGTCGGCTACCCTTGGGGCTTTGGGGGGTCCTTTTTTGCTTCTTTTGTTGATAGTCTACGCATCAATATATTCTGACACATCACAAAAGAATTTACATGCGCCTGCCCTTCTCCCCCTCCCCGCTCCTAAAGTACAATTTTGACTGGGAGGCAGCATTGATTCTTCCTCCTCCCCCCTTATATGTGAGACATGACTCTTCTGTACTGGTGCTAATCAACAAATTTTGCAGCTAAAATTGCTGAACCGGGTTTTTTTTTCATTCCATTCTGGCGTAGGACAATGTTTCCACACAGTTCTGGACCCTCCAAAACTCTTCTTTTTCTGGTCTCACCTGGTGTGGCAACTGTGCGACACCGCGGGGGGGGGGGGAGGAAGAGGGGGTTTCCTGATTAAACGACATTACGAGGTAGAGACAACCCAGCATCCTTGCGAGTTGGCCATCAATGTGCCTGTTCCTGATTGCCAAAAACTAGGTCCCTTTGTCGTGCCCAAGACGATGTGCTTGGCGCGGCGCAGGAGGGATGGCCATAACGGCCATCCAGATATAGGTAGGTTAGCGGGAACAGACTCGCCAAAGGGGGGTGGCGGCTCATGAAGAATTTGGAATGAAGTGTAGACTCGGGCACGACGTTTTTGCGGCATCCTCTGTGGCGTGATGAGTGCATGGTGGGCTGCCTTGGTGAAGACGATTCTTATATAGGAAAATAGCCTGCATCACCGTCAATTGGCCGTTGCAAACGTCGTTTGGCTCCCGTCGCGGCCGTACCAGTGATTTGGTATCGAGTACCAGCAGGCCGGGGCCGCCATCCCGACAGCCGAATGGGTGGTTTCCATTTCTAGCGGCTTCTGTCAGGTGATCTGACGGCACCCGCACCAGCCAGCCGGGCCAAATGGACAGAACTGTCTGTCTGTATGACTAATCACAGACGTCACGCTCACGCCAGCCAACATTGACGATTGCCTCTCGGAACCTGTTGGGGCGACGAAGCAGTCAAGCCTGTCTTTGCATCAGGCTAGCCACGCCACATCAACAAGCTGGACCGCCCGAGCCCCGTACAATATGCGCGGCTAGTTAATTGCACTTGCATCATCTACTTACAATTCCTCGGCGTATTCGACTGGCCTCGGACGGCAGACCTCGGGCAACCAGTGTAGGGTTTTTTATCACGAGCATCGCACGCTACCCCATCCGAGCGGCGATCGAAGGCACCCGAACCATTACTACGATTCAACAGCGAGCGGTCATCATAAAGAGAACCATTGATTGCGGTCGTCTGTGTCGCTTCCACACCGTCGCCGCCATGGCTGATCTCCGAGCCGTGGCATCGCTATCCCGACTGGGACTGCGTGCCGCTGCTCAGCCAGCCGCCTCGCTGCGTTTCTCTCTGCCCTCGTTCGCACAGCGCACATTTGGAAAGCCTCATTCAGGATTTGCGCTTGCGCCGTTTTCACACCGGCAATACACAGTTGCCTCGAGTGCCCTTGCCCTCCGACCTCGGACGACCTCTTCCGCTTACCGCCGACTATTTGGCACTTCATCGCACGGCATATCAAGGAATCAGCTCGCGAGCGCAGAAGAGTCGGCCAACAGGAACCCTGGAAACGCCAATGCGCAGAATGCTTTTTACCAGCTCCTACTTCGCGCCAACATGCCCGGAATTCTCGTCGAGCGTTACCAGTCCGGCCGATTCGGCACCAACCCTGGGACCGAGGACGCCTACAGAAAGGCGTTGGCGGCCCTGAACGCCGGCACCAACATGACCTCTGGTGCTGCATCAGGAGCCACCCTCGGCCGTCTGGGATATGGTTCCGAGGCTGCCATTGCCAACGCAGCCGTTGGTCATGCCGGTCTTGGCGGCGCCACTGCTGGCGGCAAGGGCGAGCCTATTCATGTCGTGGTTCAGGAGACGACGCGCATGTTCATCTTCCGCTGGGTTCGATTCTGTCTGACCTTTGTCCTCGTTACCTACCTGTGCTTTGTGGGCGTCACCATCCTCATCGAGTTTCTCAGCTCCTTCCGCCGAGGTGGTGGGAAGACCGACTCCGAAGTCAAGGCTGAGAACCAAAACACACGGTTCTCAGATGTTCATGGATGCGACGAAGCCAAGGAGGAACTTCAGGAGGTTGTTGAATTTCTCAAGAACCCTGAAAAGTTCTCCGACCTCGGTGCCAAACTTCCCAAGGGCGTCCTTCTCGTTGGTCCGCCCGGTACCGGCAAGACTCTTCTCGCCAGAGCCGTGGCCGGCGAGGCTGGAGTGCCATTTTTCTACATGTCTGGATCCGAATTCGATGAAATCTACGTGGGTGTTGGTGCCAAGCGTGTCCGCGAGCTCTTTGCTGCCGCCAAGGCCAAGTCTCCAGCCATCATTTTCATCGACGAGCTTGACGCCGTTGGTGGAAAGCGCAACCCTCGCGACCAGGCTCATTCCAAGCAAACTCTGAACCAACTTTTGACCGAACTTGACGGCTTCGATCAAGATACCAAGATTATCATCATGGCTGCTACCAACTTGCCGAAGCTGCTGGACAAGGCTCTTACCCGACCTGGTCGATTTGACCGGCACATTGACGTAGGTCTCCCTGACGTCCGCGGCCGCATCGCCATTCTGGAGCACCACGCGAAGAAGATCAAACTGGCCGAAGATGTCGACCTCAAGGCAGTCGCCGCTCGCTCCCCTGGCCGCTCTGGTGCCGAGCTAGAGAATATGCTCAACTTTGCCGCGCTTCACGCTAGTCGCGCCAAGGCGAGCATCATCTCTAGAGGCGACCTCGAATGGGCATTCGATCGCGTCAGCATGGGTGCTGACAGAAAGTCCATGGTCATTTCGGAAAAGGAAAAAGAGATGACTGCTTACCACGAAGCTGGCCACGCCCTTGTCCAGCTATACGACAAGGAGAGTGACAGCAAGCTGTACAAGGTGACGATTCTGCCCAAGGGAGGATCGCTCGGCCACACAGCCAATGTTCCGGCCATGGACAAGTACTCCACCACTGCCGCCGAGTACACTGCCAACATTCGCGTGCTTCTCGGTGGCAAGATGGCCGAGGAGATGCGCTACGGTGACGACAGAGTCACATCCGGAGTTTCCAGCGTGGGTTTTCCTTTTTCGCAAATGACAAGGTGTAATGGCATGCTAACGTGGTGATAGGATCTGGAGCGCGCTACGGATCTAGGCTTTATGATGGTTGCGCAGTTTGGCATGTCCGATGTTCTGGGTCCCATGGAATACGGACGCCGCTACGAGAACCTAAGTTCCGAAACCCGAGCCATTATCGAGTCAGAGGTGCAGAAGAGCCTCAAAAAGTCATACGAGGATGTGCGGACGCTTCTGACGGAAAAGCGCAAGGAACTGGACCTCCTTGCGCAGGCGCTGGTCAAGTACGAGACGCTGGACAAGGAAGAGGTGGAGATTGTCATTCGTGGTGAGCCTCTGCCTGGCAGACCGGTTCTTGCTCGCGGCCCGATGGTGATGCCAGTTCCGGCTGAGCCCCCGGCTCCTCCTGGCCTCGGCGGTGTATCACATCCCGAGCCCGAGTCACCGGCTCCTCCTGCCGCCGCGGAATGACGAGGCTGAGAAAATGAAAGACTGGAGATTTTTCTGTTCCGGAGAAGGAAGCATCAACTCATCAAATTTTTTTTAGACCGGCTGGGACTTGAGCATTGCGCGGCACATAGGGCTGCGAGAAACAGCTACTGTACATTACCGATTGGCGTCGAAAACGAAATCATCAAAAAGATATTACCACTACTATATCCAGTAGGATAGCAACGCATTTTCATTCTTGTTCGGAAATGCCTGATATGGAGAAAGCGATTTGGCACGTGCAGGTAGCCAGTTCGACCGATCACTGTATCTCGTTGGTGAAGCTGATGAAGGTGACCTCGAAACGTGACAATTCAACGTACATGGTACTGTACTCGACGGGCGGCGACACCATTAACCCATTCTTGCAGTGCGGTATACCGCAGCAGGCCACGAAACATTCACGCAGTCGGTTGACCAGGTGAGTCCAGAAACTGTCACCAAGAACTTGAGGATCAAGAAGAAAATGACAAATTAAATTTAAGAGAAAGAAACTATTAAATATAGAAAAAGATTTGCAACAAATTATCCCGCAATTCCCAGAGCATTGTTCAGGCAAGTGACAATCTGCTGACCCGTGCCCGTGCTTGTGGACAGACACGTCAGAGCACCACCGGCAGCATACGGGCCGAGTGCTGCTACGCAGAGGGGAATGTCCACCACCAGCTGGGTGACCGAGTCGTTTCTCAGGTTCGTGCAGGCAGAGGGCAGCGAGCTGGGGCACTGCGCCTTGAGCGCGTTGGTGAGGCAGGTGACGATGCTGGAGCCCGATGTGCTGACCGTGATGCCCGTGGTGACGAGACACTGCGCGGCGTTGCCGACTCCAAAGGCGCCCAGCGCCAGGACGCAGAGCGGGAGCTGGGTCAGGAGCCCGAGGCCGGTGATGCCGCCAATGTTGGCGCACGGGGCGGGCAGCGACACGGAGCAGGTGCCCGGGGTCGGGGCCGGTGTGCAGGCTGCGCCGCCGCCCGTGCCCGGCGCGGACGACCGGAGACCGAGAGACGTCTCGATACAGGCAATGATGCCGGCGCCCGTCGTGCTCGAGGTGATTTGGGACGTGGCGAGACATGTCAGCGCGGAGCCGACGGCGTAGGGGCCGAGGGCCGTGAGGCAGAGCCCGACGTTGGGGATGAGCGCCAGCCCCGTCTGGGTGCGCAAATTGGTGCAGGCTGCGGGAAGCGCCGTGATGCACTGGCTGCTGAGCGAGTTGCGCAGGCAGGTGAGAACGCTCGCGCCCGACGTGATGAGGCCAATGGCGGATCGGCCCAGGCACGTTAGGGTGTTGCCGACCGCAAAGGGGCCGAGGGCGAGGGTGCAGCCGGCGAGGGCCGGGAGGATGGCCACGCCGTTGAGGCTACCGATGGTGTTGCAGGCGGCGGGGAGGCCCGTCGCGCACGCGGACGGGGCAGGGCCGGTGCTGGTGGACACGCAGCTGGTGGTCGTGGTGGACGAGGTGGTGGTCGTGGTGGCAGGCGTCGTGGTGGTCGCCGATGAGCTGGAGGTGGTGCTGCTCGTGGTGGACGTCGGCGTGGTAGCGCTCGAGGTGGTGGAAGTCGTCGAGGTTGTGCTGCTACTGCTGCTGCTTGTCGTGGTTGTCGTAGCTGGCGTAGTGGTGGTCGTCGTGGTTGTCGTCGTGGTCGCCGGCGTAGTGGTGGTCGTCGTGGTAGCCGGCGCGATCGTAGCTCCGGTGGTGGAAGACGAGCATCCGCCGCTGGGGTCGCCGAGGCCGATGGCGGTGCGGAGGCAGGACAGCACGTTCAAGGGATTGGTGACAGCGGTGGTGAGGCACTGCGTGACGGCGCCAACGGCAAACGGGCCGAGCGCCGTGGTGCACTGCGTGACCTTGAGAGGAATCTGCGCGACAGGCGAGGTCGGAATGTCCAGACAGGGCTGGGGCAGACCGGTGATGCAGACGCTGGTGATGGCCGCGCGGAGACACGCCACGATGCTGGCACCCGTGGTCGTGACACCAATGTTGACAGCAAGACAGGCGGCGGTCTGGGCGGTGCCGACCGTGGCGAGAGTGGCCGCGCAGAGAGGCACCAGAGGAAGCAGGGCGAGGCCGTTGGTGGTGCCCAGCGCCGTGCAAGGTGCCGACAGGTCCGTGGCGCAGACTGGCACGAGAGGCGTCGGCACGCAGGAGCTGGTGGTGGTGGAGGAAGACGTGGTCGAGGTGCTGGAGGTGTCACTGGTAGCAGGGCTCGTCGTCGTGGCGCTGCTGCTGCTCGAATCCGTAGACGAGGCACCGCTCGAGGTGGTGCTGGTCGCGGTACTGCTGGTCGAGCCACCGCCGCCAGTGCTGGTCGTGCTGGAGCAGACCTGCGCGGGGTCGCCGAGGCCAATCGAGCTGCGCAGGCAGCTCAGGATGCTCAGCGGGTTCTGGATCGACTGCTGCAGGCAGGTGAGGGCGGCGCCGACGGCAAACGGGCCGAGGGCCGCGGTGCAGGAGATGATGTCCTGGGGCAGCTGGGCGACGGGGTCGGTGGCGAGCGCGAGGCAGGCTGCGGGGAGGTCCGTGATGCAGATGCTGGGGAGGGCGGCCTGGAGGCAGGCCACGAGGCCGGCGCCGCTGGTGGTGACGCCAATGTTGGCCGATAGGCAGGCGCCCGCCTGACCGCCGGCAAAGGCGCCGAGGGCGACGGTGCAGAGCGGGACAAGGGGCACGAGGGCGACGCCGTTGGCGCCGCCGAGGGCCTGACAGGCCTGCGGCAGGGTGTTGGCGCAGACAGAAGGCAGCGCCGTGGTGCAGCTCGTCGTGGACGAGGCACTGGTGGTCGTTGTCGTGGACGAAGTGCCAGTGGTGGTGGTGGTAGCAGCGCTGGAGGTTGACGAAGTATCAGTGCTGCTGGCAGTCGAAGAGGTGGTGGAAGAGGTGTCAGTACTGCTGGCAGTAGATGAGGTATCAGTGCTGCTGGCAGTGGAAGATGTGTCTGTGCTGCTGGCAGTGGAAGAGGTGGTGGAAGAGGTGTCAGTGCTACTAGCAGTGGATGAGGTGTCTGTGCTGCTGGCAGTGGAAGATGTGTCTGTGCTGCTGGCAGTGGAAGAGGTGGTGGAAGAGGTGTCAGTGCTACTAGCAGTGGATGAGGTGTCTGTGCTGCTGGCAGTGGAAGAGGCAGTGGAAGAGCTGTCGGTGCTACTGGCCGTGGACGAGGTGTCTGTGCTGCTAGCAGTGGAAGAGGTGGTGGAAGAGGTGTCAGTGCTACTAGCAGTGGATGAGGTATCAGCACTGCTAGTAGTGGAAGAGGTATCTGTGCTGCTGGCAGTGGACGAGGTGTCTGTGCTGCTAGCAGTGGAAGAGGTGGTGGAAGAGGTGTCAGTGCTACTAGCAGTGGATGAGGTATCAGTACTGCTAGTAGTGGAAGAGGTATCTATGCTGCTGGCAGTGGACGAGGTGTCTGTGCTGCTAGCAGTGGAAGAGGTGGTGGAAGAGCTGTCGGTGCTACTAGCCGTGGACGAGGTATCAGTACTGCTAGTAGTGGAAGAGGCATCTGTGCTGCTGGCAGTGGACGAGGTGTCTGTGCTGCTAGTAGTGGAAGAGGTGGTGGAAGAGCTATCGGTGCTACTAGCCGTGGACGAGGTATCAGTGCTGCTAGCAGTGGAAGAGCTGTCAGTGCTGCTAGCAGTGGAAGAGGTGTTAGTACTACTAGCAGTGGAAGAGGTGGTGGAAGAGCTATCAGTGCTGCTGGCAGTCGAAGAGGTATCAGTACTGCTCGCAGTGGAGGAAGTATCTGTGGACGAGGTGTCAGTGCTGCTCGCTGTCGATGAAGTATCAGTGTTGCTAGCGGTGGACGAGGTGTCAGTGCTACTGCCAGTAGAGGAAACATCCGTGGACGAGGTGCCAGTGCTGCTCGCTGTCGATAATGTATCAGTGGAAGAAGCATCCGTGCTACTAGCAGTAGAAGAGGTGTCTGTTGAAGTCGACGTGGCAGTAGTATCGGTAGAGCTTCCTGTATTAGTGCCGCCAGAAGTTGACGTCGTGGAACTGTCGGTAGAGCTTCCAGTATCAGTGCTGCCGGGAGTTGACGTGGCAGTTGTATCGGTAGAGCTTCCAGTATCAGTGCTGCCGGGAGTTGACGTGGCAGTTGTATC
>JARJRE010000483.1:0-93661 GCA_030783385.1 Akanthomyces dipterigenus | reverse complement strand
CGGCGGCGGCGGCGGTGGTGGTGCGCCGCCGCCTCCCCCGCCTCCGGGCCAGGCGCCCCCGCTGCCAGGACAAGCGCCACCGAGGCTGCCCGTAGAGCAGGACATTGATGAGAATGCCGAGTTTAGCGGCAGTGATGACGAAGAACGCGCAGAATGGGAGAGGAGAAAACGGGAGCGGGCACACAGGTAGCAGAGCTAAAGGAAACTCGGTAATATGGGAGCGCGGGTGGATAGACGCAAGACAGGCCATGGTGTGACCGTGGACATGATTCATGATTTCAGCCTCTAGACTTGGTAGATGAGCCTACATACATCACTTTGCATGGTTGTACTCGAAAAGTACTCAATTTGGGATTCATGCTATAAACTTAGGTCATAAGCAAGACATACCACAGGGTGGCAAACAGAAGCAGCAGCGGGCAGAGCAGCCTATTAGCTGCAGACACCTCACCTGCAGACCCCTTGCGAGTGTTTACAAACGAGACATTTCCAAGCCTCCTCATGGATAGCTCCGAGAGATCGCCGCCACTCGCAAGCTCGTACATCTGTGCCGCTAGCTGGTTCAGAATATCAGTCGATCGTCCAGCTGGACACCAAATGATCTCCCAGCCACCGCCCTTGGGCACGATAAATGTTGAACTGCGATCGTCAAAGGCAAAGCTGTACGCGTCGGGACACATAGCCTTGACGTTTGTGCTGTATATTGACGGCCTGCAAATGTTTGGGTCGTGGTATTTGCCGATGCAACAGTCTCTGTCGGTCCCCGTCGTGGCGCAGGCACTCTTGCAGGGCGAAAACGACGGTCTCTGGATGTTGTCGTCTGGATAGGGATAGATGCCGTCGCTAGGCTTCTGTGGCGGGAAGGCCAAGTTGCGCCATGGGCACCACTTGGACAGCATATCATTCGTCTCTTTCTTCTCTAGCGGTATAGGATACGTTTCGTTGGAGTAGTAGGTGCCCGTTGGTGAATTGTCGTGTAGCCAGCCTGCTGTAGCGACACAGGCTGCGTTGGTCAGGTTTGGTGGAATAAAGGATGTGTTCTCCGACGGAATATGTTTGATACCGACAGGAAGATTGTAGCCGTCCACTAGTGAAATGTCGTAAAACGTCTGCATCCCATTCACACCTCCCGCGAGATTGAACTCTACAAGAGTTGCAGGTACAGCGCCCTAAACTCGTTAGCACATCATGGTGAGCAGTCGTGGCGGAACCAGCTCACACTGAATTCGCAGTCAAGCTTGGCAAAGCAGTCCCCCGTTTGGCAGGCACAGGATTCACCGTTGACGGTGCAGTTTGTGCGTGCCCAGACTCTGCCCTGCTAGTTGGAGCCCACGGTCATGTTCTTGCTTTCGCCTGGCTGTAGCTCGAACCCGCCGGTGCCCGGTCCAAGCCCAGCTTGGGTCGCTGTCCCGGGCCATACGGCCAGGTCACAATTGTTGGTGACGACCAGCGGGACTTTGTCGTCGCCGGTGCTGGGCGGACCTCGCCCAGCAACATCGCGCCGCGGGCTTTGCCCAATAAATCTGGCTTGCCAGTTGTCCAAATAAGAGGGATTCGTAGTTGCAGTGATGCACCCAAGGAGGGACAGAGAAACCCCTAGGCGAAGTAAAAGGCGGCTAGCTGTGTTTGCGGACCAGGCATGCCCCTGAAAGATCAGATTCATGTCTACCAGCGGGAGAGGCAAAGGCTCTCCAAGCTTCGAATCAACAGTACAGTGCCAGTCTCCATCACTTGCACATGTCGAGATAATACCAGTGTAGATTGCTTCTATATGGAGCTGAGTCGTCGTATCGGCTATACGTGCGGGCGCTGTGTTGTCGGAAATGTTTCGAGAAGCAGTCGTGAGTAGTGGTCAAAGCCACTGTCAGGTGTGGTCAAGGAAAGAGCTTGGCGTGTGCAGGTTATTTGCCAAGGTGTTGAGCTATTCACAAGGTGGTAGATTGGTGCAAAGATGTTTGTAGCAGTGTTTGTAAAGCCTATTCGGAGGAACGTTGTATCTGGGGCTGCCAACGGCGAGGAAACGGAGCGGTACGTGTATGGTCGCTTGAGGATTGATGTATTTACAAAAATGCAGCAAGTTGAATAGGGTCGGGTGAATGACACCGGCCATACCAGCATCGGCTACGTAATAATGCGGTTGCTGGAGAAGCAGGATCGGGTTTAGTATACGGTCTCGGTTGCTTGGCGGAAGGAGGGATCGCTACCCTTCGTCAACACAGTCGATTCGTGTGCAACGCAATTAGCCAAAATATTCAGTGTCTATGAAATAAAGATGAACAACAGGTCATCGCCATTCGTAAAAAGTAATTAAAAATGAAACAAGCCACTCCAACGTTGCAGCTCCTGCCAAACGCAGCCGAGGTGCAACATGCAGTAACCTTCCTCGTGAATCGACCAGCGGCTATAAACGAGCTTATATGCAGCCCAACATGTGATCGCAAATACATTCAGTTCTTCCTCTTTGTATAATTCATGGTGCTGCTGGTATCAATGCTTCCCGTATTTTTTCATTCTTCTCATAGCTTGAGAAACGCTCCCATCCCCACATCATCAGCTCTTTACCTGAAGCGCGCACGGCAGCGGCCCATAACCTCGCCCTGGCAAACCAGCTCGGTGCTGAACTCGGAACCGTCAAGGGTCAGGTAAATGTCAAAGTAGACACGGTAAAAAGTTCCCTGCGGCGTATCCATGCGCTCAAAGTCCTTTTCGAGATTCTTGCGCGACAAGTCGGATGTGAGAGTGACGACTTCCTTGATGCCTAGTGACTGTTAGTAATGATTGGTGGTGAGGGCAACGTGCAACTTACGAGGATCCTTGGTATATTCGGGGCAGACGTCGTCGTCGCAAGCGTAGAGAACATCTTCGTACATGAGGGTGGCGCCAGGGGCAACCTGTCTGAAGAAGGAGACCTTGACAGTTTCGCCGTTCTTGACTTTCTGACCTCTTTGGACAAAGATTTGTCGGGTAAACTTGCAGCGATCCTTACCGTCGAGGGATGGCACGCGGTAGGCTTCGGGGTGGTAACCCTCCTTGAATGGTTGAAGTGTACCCATGAGGTAGTGGCGGCGGGCGATACGGTGGGTGATGATGCGCTCGCTGATGCCGGCGGTGACGGCACCCTTGACAATGGCGGCGACCGAGTCCATGGGGCGGACAACCTTGGACTGGAACTGGGGAGGAACGTGCAGCTTGATCTGCTGGAAAAGGTACTCGGAAGCACCGAAACCACCGACGACCAGGATGTTCTGCAGCGTCCTGTTTTGGGCCTGGATAGCGATGATCTGGTTGCGGACGAGTTCGAGAATGCGGTTGACGACGGGCTCGAAGCACTGCAGAATTTCTTCATTGGTAAAGGTCATGTAGCCTTCCTCAATCCCGGCCTCGGGGAATTCAGCTTCGATACCGACATCAACGGCCCATTTTTGACCGTTGTTTCGGAAATCGGCCTTGATTCGGTTCTCAAAGTCCATGATACACTTGGCGTAGACACGTCCAGCAGTCTTGGAGCCATCGGGAAGCTTCATCTTGCGGATTTTGGTGCGCAGAATGTTGCTAAAGTTGCGGTTGAGGGCAGTGGAACCGCAAGAGTCACCAGAACCGGCGGTACACTCGGCAACGGTAAAGGGGTTCTCCTCTTCGACTTCGTAGGCAATCAAATCGACAGTACCGCCACCGCAATCGACAATCAGGACGGCATCGTGCACCTTCAAGTTGAGTAGACCAGTCTTGGAGCAGAAAAGAGCGGCGGCTTCGGGCTCGGAAACAAGGGTAAGGCGGTTGTCATTTTCGTCACGCAGGAAGCCGGCCTGGATGGCGGCAGCTCGAGTGGCAGCCTTGCCAGCATCGTTCCAAATGGCGGGTACGGTCAGGTAGTACCGGATATTGCGCTCTTCACGGTTAAAGACTTCACCAAGGGCCTTTTGCAGAGCGGCGCGCATAGCCTGGCGCAGCTTGAAGAGGTAATCGGCGGCGACATCGATTTCGGACTTGCCTGGGGGCAGAGGGGGCAGGTTGATGGGGTCAATGTAGGTGTTGCCACTCAGCATGAGCTGCAGCTTGAACCACTCCACCTTTTGCACCCCAGGCTTGGGGTAGCCTGTCGGGGCCAGGGCATCGGCAATATCGGGGCCCCAACCAACAACCTTTTGGTACTGGTCATAGTAGAGAACCGTGGGAATCTGGTAAATGGCGGTGTCAGCAAGGCTGCGAAACTGCGGGGTAAAGACTACAAACCTTCTGCTTGGTGTATGAACCGGCTCCGGGCCACTCGGTAATGATATCTTCCTTGGCTTCGTTGTTGGTTGCAAAGGCGAACGCGACACCGGAAAACGTAGTACCCTGTTTGCCATTGTTAGCTATGCGCTCGACAAACAAGAGTTGTGGAATTGCGGCGCAGGCAGGCCAGACTTACGAAATCGATACCGACAATGAGCTGAGCCTTGCTCTGGCTAGAACCCTCGACCTCGGCACGATTCTGGCCAAACTGTTGCTGGCCCATGGGACCGGAAGGCGGGGGAGGACCAGGAGGATAGCCAGCTGGGGGAGGATAGCCCTGGGGAGGACCGCCAGGACCGCCATGGCCCATTGGAGGGCCGCCCATGCCAGGAGCCATGTTGGGCGGGTATCCGACAGGAGCGCCGGTGTTGATGGGAGGAGGACCGCCGACCATCTGCGAAGGAGGGGTGCGGTTGGGGCCGGGGCCTTGGTTGGTTAGAGGACTGGTGCGGCCAAGAGGCTGACCGCCAGGTCCGGGAGGGCCGGGAGGGTAGTTGGCTGTATAGCTGGGCGGGCGGTTGCCAGCCCCGGGATGGTTCATTGGAAGCGACGTGCTCGAGGTGGACGAAGTGAGGGGAGCGAAACCGGCGTTGTTCTGAGGTATTTGGCCGGGAGGAGGGGTACTGCTGGAGGGGACGCCGTCAACGGTCTGGATGCTGGCGGTGGATTTGCGCTTTCCGAACCCGAAGTTTTTCAGGCGAGAATTGATCGAGCTCATAAGGAAGAGGCAGCACGAGGAAGAAGAGGAGAAAGGGGAGAAGAAAAGAGGAACGAGGTGTGGGAGGGGAGACAGAGCAAAAAAAAAGATGTGAGCTGGACGGGGGTGTGTGAAAGAGGAAAAGCCGTGAGCTCGTAAGCAGCCAAGGTAGGTAGCAAGCAGTAACGGATGGCTGGCTGGGCCAGTTTGCGTGGGCGAGCGGGCGTCCAAGGCTAATCGAGGAGGGGCGAGTACGGCACTACGGGTAGAGTACCTGTCTAATCCGCACAGCGACGTCTTTGGGTGCCTCGCGGAAGCAACAAAGCACACTGGAGACGTTGGGCTGGGCCAGATGGCTGGGCGTAAAAGGTGGCAGGCGCGCGAACCAGAGTGGGCTGGCAAGGCGGCGCAGCTGCAGCATGAAGCTACCGCACCAATGTACGCGGTACGGGCAGTATCCGTACCTACAGTGGTAATTGCAATGACAGACTGCGGTCAAGGGATGATGTTTAACTTCTGCGGCGATTTCAGGTCGACTCCAACGATACATACATAAAGATGAATCGAAGATTGAGAATCACGGCAAGTTCTCCTGATTTCAATTGCGCCTGGCTGGAAGGTAGGCACCAAGGACGGACTCCCGTCAGCGTCCTTACCAAGTGAAGCCAAACGCTTGCCCAGCATGTACTGTAGGTAAGTGCCAGTATACGAGGGGGCTGAGGCGCTGCGCACGACGCCCATTGGTCAGAGACCAGCACCACGCCTCGGAAGAGCCCACCATGGCGGCCATTACAGGCGGGGGAAGGCCTCCAGTGCTATTAAAAGCACTTTGTTGCGAGGCCTCTAGCCGCCATCATCATCTGAGGTACGCAGCATGTCAGATTTCATCAATCATACCAAGCAGCAACGCTTGTCATGTCGCGCCTCAGTGCTGGTCCGATTGATTTTGCTGAGTTGGGAATTGATTCCAGCTCTCGGCGCCACGCTGATCACCACACGGCAACACGCCGCACCACACTACCAACACACTACAAGCGACGGACTATACAGATTACCCAGACCAGAGAGCTAATACCAGTACGTAGACGAGCGCACTAATAAATGGCCACAATCCCGAATGGAGACATATCATTCACAGCCCCTGCTTCAATTCAAAATCACCACCATCAGCGCACACTTTGTTGCTCGCCAAGACCGTCTCATTACCGTCGGCTCCTGCAGTCATCTGCGACAGTCCCGCGGCTGGCTCCCGGGGATTTTAGTTTGTGCTACCAATGTCCCAGACCGCAAATATCTGTAAATAGACTGCCTCGCCTTTATCGTTCTTAGCCTGACCTTAACGTGGGACAGCCATGCTTTATTAATTGGCAACGCACTGGACCGATGAGGTGGCGTTCGCCTCAGAGCCGCTTGGCCACAGACAAGCCCTGACGGCGTTTGATCGTGCTGGCTTTGGCACAACGACAAGGCCCTACCGCTTCGGGAATTCCGGTCAGAATCTACAAGATGCATGTCGAGGGTCTTTCTTTGTTGAACTGTGCCAAACTTGACCCATTTCATAAATAGAAACTCTCCAGGTCCTGTGGCCGTGGCGAGCCATTGTACCTTTTGAATCACCAAGAGGACCAATTGTCAGCGCCTGTTGGACGGGTTTTCGCAACTCAGCCTCGTTTTCGTTTGTGGGCCAGGCACTTTTGCTCTAGTCGACCTCAGCTTACTCACGTGATGCTAGAAGATTGACTGCTACTGCTCTATGAAACTTGAAATCGGTCTTCCACGTATTTGTACGTGGTAAAAAGCCCATCCCAGTGTGTATTTTGGTAGTTGACGTAATGCGCATCTTGGCGATGGGAATTCTTGAGCCGCTACTCGTACTCGGGACTCGGGCGTCCGACTCCATTTGCGCAGCGTCAGTGCATCCCCGTTGAGTGGGACATGAAAACAGGCGCCTCGTTGGCAGCGAGACTTGTCGTGCCGTGCCGCCGTGCGTGCTTGAGCACCACATGTCGGCGTGCAAGGATGAAAAAGTTTGTAGACATGTGTCTACATTTCGGTATAGATCTGAAAGCCCACAAAGGCTAGTCACGGCTTTGGAAAAAGACCTCGCATTGTGAGCAGGTGTCACAAAGCCAGCTCTGCAAAAGACTGACTGACTGTCTTGTACATTTTGTAGGGGCGTTTCTCTACAGGCACGAGCGAGCGTCTGAGCAAAGAAAAGTAGCAGCAGCTGGAAGCGTACAAACGCTACTACACACGACATCTATGACCTGAATTGACCAACGTCTTCTTCACGCGACCTTATTCGCTAAATCATTACGTATTAACAAAGATACCACGCTGGCAGTTTTGCAAGTGGATGCCCCTGCCAGCCAGCCAGCCAGCCTGGGTAGGAATGAATTAGTGCGGTCATGGGAGTCAGCGCCGCCAAAATGGCAAACACAGCAGGGCAGTCCCAAACGCCGTCTTGAACATCTTCAGGATCGTATCTCTTGCAATTGCTCTACTCGCCGCTGCCAAGCAGTCGTTGTCCACGAGATCAGCAGAGAAAAGAAACCTGCGACTTGATCATGGCTCAGTGAGAGACGACAACACGCACCACATCTCGCGGCTCACTGGAAGGTTCAACGGCGCTCAGACGGGAGAGCAGCCTGAACCTCATCAAGCCTGCCCGCGGCGACGACAAGCCAAGTTCTTCCTGCACGTCTTTCGGGCCGTTCCCCATACCAGGCCAAAGACTACCCGCCGACGAACCCCGGACCGGCATCATCATACCAATCAGTGATTTTTGCGTCAATTATTACCGCTCCCCAGTTGCGTCATTTGATAGCGACTGTTTTCTTTCGTGACGACGGTTCGACTCCGGTTGTTGGGGCAGGCTCTCCGCAATTTGCTACCCCTGGGGCGGCCGGTTCGGTGAAATTCACAGTCTGGGGCTCTTTGCAACACTGCCATCAGAGGTGGACTGTCGGCACTCCGTCACGGCCACGAGCAACGGTGCAGAGCAAGGCAAAAGGTCGATTTTTTCGGCCTGCTACGGATAGTGCGAGGTCTAGTGCATTGGCCGCCGCTGTGTCGACACAGATATCTACAGAGACGATTTGTCGGGCTGGACTGGAGGAACGGTGCTACCGTGCTGGCACCCCACCATCCATCACCACGGCGGCGTCTACATCAGAGGCTAGCGCCTTGTGGCGCGCTGGCTGGAGGCCGACTGATGCAGCCAAGCCACGCTCAAGGAAGACGACGCTGGGAAGTCTCCTGTCTGTGGTTGGGCTTTTGATGATTTTTGCAGTGAGTTTTCTCTTTTTTTTTTCCCTCCGCCTTTGGCGCGTCCCCGAGTCTGTCGGCTTCGCTGGTGGTCTGCAGCGGCCTGCATCTGAGAGCCAGCCAGACTGCCAGCTCGGCCGCTGAGAAATCGCCCTCGCAGAGCATTTACTGGTACAGTGCTGTGCTGGCACAGCGCCAGGCAAGCCTGTGAGCCGTGGCCTGCCACCAGCTTGGAGCTCCCCGCATCCTCCAACTTCTCTCGCTCCGCTGTTGCTTTGCAGACTTGCAGCCAGCAAAGCTTAGCAGTGCCGCCGGCTGTGGTCAGTGGGCCAATGCGCCCACCCACACCTCGCCCGCACCCACTCCCGTCTGCATCAAGCTCTGCCGCTAACAACTCAACAAGCTCGCCCAGCTGCTTCTGAACGACGCCAAGTTTCTCCTCTCCTACCTTCAACTTTCACATCCGTCCTCTTCCTCTCCTCGCGGCCTATTCTTTCCAAGACCATTTCTAGCCCCGGCCGTGGAGCCAGTCTGTCAGAATCCAGCTCCCTTTCCCACAATACAGCCTGCCTCGTGGCCGCTCAACATGGGCCTGCAAGAAGAGACCAAAAAGGTCGTGTCGCAGTTTGAGTTCTCCGACGCAGACATCAACTCCCATGTCGCCGAATTTATTCAGCAGATGAGTATGCTGCCCCGACTTCCGCCCCATTCTATGCGCTTCGATTTTTGCAATGGCTAATCAATCGTTGTGCAGACACTGGCCTTGAGCAGGACGGCACCAGCGTTAGCCAGATCCCGACATACGTCACTGCTGTCCCTGATGGCACCGAAAAGGTTTGCAAGCAGCCACGCACACCGTGTCCGCGTCAAGCTTACATGTAGTAGGGACTCTATCTTGCTGTCGACCTCGGCGGTACCAACTTCCGCGTCTGCTCCATCATGCTCAATGGCGACACAACCTTTAACCTGACCTACAACAAGGTCGCCATCCCCAAGGAGCTCATGGTTGCTAAAACAGCCAAGGAGCTCTTTGCTTTCCTTGCCAAGCAGATTGAGCTTTTCCTTCGCGAGCACCACGCCGACCACTTCGAAAGCCACGTCCGCCGGCGCCATACTGCCAGCACACCCATGGGCTACCGCGACGAACACATCTTCCGCCTCGGCTTCACCTTTAGCTTTCCTGTCCAGCAGCTTGGAATCAACAAGGGCAAACTCATTCGATGGACCAAGGGCTTTGACATTCCTGATGCCGTTGGCAAAGATGTTTGCGCTCTGCTCCAAGACGAGATTGACCGACTGCGACTCCCCGTCAAGGTCGCTGCTCTCGTCAACGACACCGTCGGAACGCTCATGGCCCGCTCCTATACCTCTGTCGGCAAGCACCAATCTATCCTTGGTGCCATTTTCGGCACCGGCACCAATGGTGCGTACATGGAAAAGACTGCCAACATCAAGAAACCCATTCCTGGTGAATACGACACTTCCACCGGTGAAATGGTTGTCAACACCGAATGGGGCTCGTTCGACAACCAGCTCAACGTCCTTCCCAACACGCCCTGGGACAAGAAGCTCGATAAAGACAGCGTCAACACTGGTTTCCAAATGTTCGAGAAGCGTGTCTCGGGCATGTTTCTCGGTGAAATTGTTCGCTTGGCCATCGTAGACATGCTCCAGAAGAAGTCGTGCGGCCTTTTCCAGGACACTAATTCGAGCTACAACGATTATGTGACCACTACCAGCATTGATCCCAAATCCACGCTGTTCACGCAATGGGGCCTGGACAGCGCCGTCATGTCGGTCGCCGCCAGCGACAACACACCAGAACTTTCCACCCTACGACAGGAGCTGGAGAAGACTCTAGGCGTTAACTCTTCTTCCCTCGAGGACGCGCAGGCCTTCAAGGCTATTGCCAACGCTGTCGCTCGCCGTGCTGCCCGACTTTCTGCGGTTGCCATTGGTGCCATTGCCATCCAGTCTGGCAAGCTTGATGACCCCGAGTGCGAGCTTGTCGACATTGGTGTCGACGGTAGCCTTGTTGAGCACTACCCGTTTTTCCGTGACATGATTTACGAAGCTCTCCGTGTAATGGATGGCATTGGGCCCAAGGGCGCCGAAAAGATTCGCATCGGCATCGCCAAGGACGGCAGTGGTGTTGGTGCGGCTCTGATTGCGCTCGTCGCCGCCAGCCGCGAGCAGCCTGGCGATTTCCTGGCTGACCTGCGCACCGACATCAAGCGCGGTCTCGACCGTCTTCCTCAACAAAGTATGTACTCGTCGACCGTGAAATGACGTTTCTTTACTAATTTAAGCCAGTCGAGGACTCGCCCCTGTCGCAGAACACCGTGCTTGCCATTGGCGCTGCCGCAGCCGTTGGTATTGCAGCGCTGTGGTACTGGAGACGTTATTAGATTTTTTTTCCTTGTTGGAGTTTGGTTATGGCGTTTCAATATGCTTTCAAGACAGTTTCAACTTGTACATCTACAATGACAGCTTCTTTCTTGTACTGTCCGTCCATGGCATGCATAAATGCCGTCTCTTGTACTCTGTGATTGTTTGATTTCCGAGCTCAGCCGATCTAGCAGCGTCAAGCCGTCTATGAGTCTATTCGTTTTATTTTTACCACCATGCGCCCATTAAAGAATATTCCTCGCTCATTTCATGTGTAAAAAACCACCACAAGCAAACCCGCGTCCGGTATTTCCTTGTCCCCACCGCTCCGGTCTTTGTGTCAGCAGCTTCCCTTGTCCTCAACTGCCAAAAGCGGCCGCGGGGTAGGACCGATCCCGCTTCTTCCTCTGCGCCGCACTCGAGCTGCTCCGTGAGCTGGCCCCCGACACCGCCCCCGAGCCGGGCTCGCTCCCGCCGGCCAGGTTCCGCCTCGGCGGCAGCAGCGCCATGTCCACGGGCAAGTCGTTCCACTCCATCTCGGACCGCTGGTTCTGGTACGAGCCGCCCCGCGGCGGCGGCGGGCGTGCGTCGCTGTTTAGGTTGGCCGACGTCGTCGGTGGTCGATTCGCGACGCCGCCCGGCACCACTGGCTTTGGCGGCGGTGCGTCCGTCGCGGCGCCCCCGCCGTTTTGGGCCTGCACGGCGCGGAGGACGCTGCCGGTGCGGACGGGTCGGGAGACGAGAATCGCCGTGTCGGGCCGCAAACGGCGGTAGTACGACGCAATGGGTGCGCCGACGCGCTCGAAGCCGCGCCGGAGGTACCACGCCAGGCCTTGATCGTTTTCGGTCCACACGTGCGCGGTGACGCTGCCGAGGGAGAGCGTCGACGAGGAGGAGACGTGCGCGAGGATGTCGTCTAGCGCGGCGTTGGCGAGGCCGAGCGCGCGGTACGGGGCGAGGATGCCGAGGCTGCGAATGTAGAGGTTGTGGCTGCTGTCGGGGGAGGAGGAGGGGGTGGTGATGGTCGAATCAGAAAGCGGCTCGGGGATGCAGACAATGGCGCCGACAATCTTGGGCTCCTCGGGCAGGCCGTTGCCGTCGCCGTCCCAGGTAATGACGCGCGAGTAGCGGTGGGACAGCGCGGGGTCCAGCACGGCGGCGTAGAAGCTGTCGGGGAAGGCGACGGGGAGGAGCAGCGCGTTGAGGCGGCGCAGGGCGGCAATGTCGGAGGGCTCGACGGCGCGGATGGTGGCGTTTCTGGGGAGTGAGGGGTTCGTCACCGACGTCAACGGCCGGGGAACGGGCGGTGGTGGTGATGCCGAGGAGCTTGTGGGAGGTGCAGGCTGTGGAGGGGCAGGAGGAGGAGGAGGGGCGGCGGCGGCGGAGCCTGGAGGAGGCGCGTATTGCGGTGCTTTGGGCGGTTGGAAGAAGGACCGTATTGATCTTTGCTGCGCGCCGCCCGGCTTGGACGACGGGAGCGACATGGCCGAGGCGGATTGAGTGGTTGCGGTATGGTTGTTGAGGGTCGGTTGTGGAAAGGGAGAGATGGAGAAGCAATGGTCGTGGTTGGAAGGTGGATGCGATCTAGCTTTGGCGCACACCTGGATGGAATGGGGTAATGGAGACCAGAGTCCGATGGAGCAGCGAATGGGCTGATTTCACTTGCATTGGTGATGCTTACATGGTGTACCGTTCTCGTCTCTTTTCCTCGCTCTTTACCAATTGTTCTTGCGTCAATATTTTGCTGTGTGAATGAGCATGATCCATAGCGATCTGTTTGTGGGTGACATCTAAGGCTTTGGCCAAGTTGGTACAGTTGCCATGAGGGTGACAAAACGGCGCGGCCCTGACTGGAGGAAGTCCAGCTGTACAATTACAAGTGAAAGAAAGAATAGAGGCAGTAACCGTTTTTTCTTTATTTCATTTTTTTTTCCATGTCTTCTTTCTCTATTTTTATTGCTCTACTTTCTTTGTACACTAGCCGTCTTCTCCCTCTCTCACCATTGTTCCTATCGATTGTCGTGTGCTTATACGTCGTAACTTGACATCCACGGTGTCTTTTCTTAAACTCTTTCTTTGCCATCCCGTTGCATTGGTAAGCATGGACAAAGAGCAACCAATGTCTCGGATATTGGCCATGTTTGCTTTCCTTGCAGTGGTGTACAACAGTATGCGAACGCCTACCTAAACACTGCCAGGTTGCGGTCCAATCAGGGCCTGGGGCGTCGTCGCTAGGGCTGTCGTCATACCGGTACGAAAGTAAATTTACCCTGGCTGCTTGGCTCCAGCACCAGAGCTCCATCCATGGCTTACCTCTACACTTCGTACACCATGGAGTATCCGTACAGCCGTACAGCGGGAGCAATTAGGCTGCTGGATCTTGTCTAGAGAACTGGCACGATTGCCGGATCGTCAAAGACGGACGGCGCCACAAGCACATCCATACATGGACTGCTTCTGCCGACTTGTCCTTGTGGCCGACAGGGCAGGTTAGCGCGTGCTTGTTCCCCGGTAGCCCGCGCAAAAAATGAAGGGTTGCGCATGCGGGATCGTGGCTTTCGATCTGCAATGACGGGAACAGGTGACTTTCCAAATTGCACATGTTTTTGGTGCCGTGGTGTAAAACGTATAAAGGCGGGCAGTGGTTTGTCTGGTGTGCAAACAGCATATGCCGTCATACCTGCTAGCAAATTGGTGGCAGTTTGTAAAATAACAGGCGTCGCTGTTCTACAAGCAGACCAACTGAATCGTGTGTTTTATTGAGCTGGTCCAATATGAGGCTGAGGCGAGTGCCACAGTGTCAGCACAAGTAGTAAGCTGCGGCCGCTGGCAGCAGCGAGGTGAAGCTCATGTGAGGATAATAAAATGAACCAGTGACACAGAGCAAGTGAATTATAAGAACAAAGGCTACAACAGAGGCTAAATCAATTCTCGTCAATTGCATTAATACCACGACAACCTGGTTGCAGCTCTCGTGATAGGTCACCGCTGTAATTCCCGGCCAACCACTAACGTCCCCCCGAAAAGGCTGCCCCGATCCCAGACTAAATCCACCTCTTGCACCCGACATCTGGCAACCCAAACCCGTCCCTGGTCGATTTGCCTTGGGTCGCCTCATCGTTTTCTTAATCGAAAGCCCTTTTTGGCAATTTGCTTCTATTTTCCCTCTTCGCACCAATCCAATCCGCGGCCTCTGCCTGTGCTGCTCATAACGCATCCACACCTTGACGTCTGGGCCGCCGACCAGAGGAGCGCTGTCATCCGCCGCCGTGCCGCCGCTTGCCCCCCAGCCAGGGCCTGCCGCCCCTCGAAACCCAGCCCATCCCTAATTTTTGGTCTGGGCTTTGTTTCCGTATCGCTTCATCGCCCGCCCGCCCATCATGAATAGTCCTTCTGGCCGGGCTGGACTCATCAAGGCTCGCGACGAAGCCGGCAGCATGGAGAAACTGGTATGATCCCGCCCGCAGCATAACCCCTTCCCCTTGGGTGCCGCCGCCGGCATGGGCAACACGCCTTTGCACCGCTGACCTGCCGTCCACTCTGCCGGTGGTGCCCACGAATTGCGCCACGGCCTCGGCTCCCCATGTGTCACCTCTTTCGCCGTGCTCGTTCTGACAATGTTCTTCCCTCCTCTCCTCTAGGCACATTCCGTCCTCGACGATATATTACACAATGTCATCTCGGACCTCCTCGTCAAGGTCCATCGCGAGGAGAAGCAGGCCAAGGCCACCTCGGCCGCCATCCTCGTCGAGAAGATGGCTTCAGACGCCTCTGAGAGCTCAACTCCAGATTCGAAACCCGACGTCCGCATAGAAACCGACGCCGCCGTATACGAAGACGGAAAGGTCACCCTCAAGGGCAACCCGCTCAAGACCACCACCGAGATACTCTGCCCCAAGTGCCATCTACCCCGGCTGCTCGCGCCCACCGACGGCAAGGGCGCCGTCAAGCCCGATCCCACCGTCATCTACTGCAAGCGTCATCCATACATTGACAAGCCTGGCTGCGATATCTATGGCCAATCCTGGGTCGCCCCTGGTCCTGGCCGCGGCAAAAAGAAGAAGGACATGGAGAAGCCAGACCCAGCCGACAAGCCCACCAATGTGCTGTCCTTTCCCTCGGCCACCTGCAGCAAATGCAAGCGATGCATCCTCGTTACCCGATTAAACAACCACATGGGCTCCTGCATTGGCAACAGCGGTCGCAACGCCAGCCGCGCCGCCGCCCAAAAGATGAATGGCAACTCCCAGCACGACAGCACGCCACCCTCGTCGCAAAAAGCCACGCCTGCACCGGGTTCGCGCGCTTCGAGCCCTAGGAAACGAGACGCCGCCGGTAGCGACGACGATGATGACGATGACGACGATTCCGAGGCGAGCCCTAAGAAGAAGAAGATCAAATCGGCCGCTGCCACCACAAAAAAGGTCATTATTAAGACGAAACCCAACTTGAAGCCGGAAAAGGCCCGCGTGTCTTCGCATCTCAAGCAAGAGCACAAGTTTGATGATGGCGACTCAACGCATGACAAAACGCCGACAAAGGTCCTTAATAAGCACACCAGCCCTCTGAAAAAGGTCAAAGTTCAAAAGCCCACGAGCTCACCCCTGTCCCGGAACGGCAGAGACATCGACATGAGGTCAGAGTCCTCAGATCCCATGTCTTCGCCGCCCGGCCGATGACTATGCATAAACACGCAGGTTCACGGCTGAACAGGACTGCTCAGCACGATACATTGCGTCCTGGCTGCCATGACCCCTGCTTTGCCTCAAAACTGTACAACTCTACCACTTGGATAACTATTGCCATTCGATGACGCACACTACATTAGCGAGTGCGGCTTCGAATCTCATGTCTTTATACTGGACTTTTGTTCTCCCTCAGCATATACTTTTTGCATCAGGGACAGGCTTGGTCCCTCTACTGTTTTACCACTCGATTACCTGTTTGTCTTTTTTTAAGCCGTTTCTCTTTTTTTTTTTGGCTACATTGGCTTTTCTTGATCTCTTTTTCTTTCTATTTTGCGCTTTGAATTTATGCTGTATTTTTGCTATTATTCTGCTCATGGCAAAAGGCGGGGAGGCGGGGAGAGACGGGTTAACGGGAACAGAAGAACAAAAAGAACATATCCTTAGCATTTCCGCACATGCGGGCCCGGCGGCGTTTTATTGGGGAACATGGCGTTTTCCTTTTCTGTCATTGTACTTGCTCTACTGATTACAGTGAGCTGGCTCTTTGGGAAGAGAGGCCTTTTTTTTCTGTTTGGTTGTGGGTGCATGGATGGATGGCTATTATCGGCGAATCCAGAAGTTTATACAGTCAATTGGAGTAGAATGGGTCTTTTTGATTCACATCGTTGCCGTCTTTGGTCTTTTTGTGACTGTCGAGCTCCAGTAAGCAGTAAACTGGACAAGTATCAATCATATACAGCATCTCATCGTGCGCCAGAACGAGGCTCGGCGTTTCCAATCCTCATGTTTTTAGACAGACAGCACAAAAAACAAACAAGATTACAATTTCACACTTCATCCTCGGGACCCTCCACAACTCTGGCCGTCACAATCTTGACCTCCTCCACCGGCCGGTCCTCGGCGCCCGTCGGCACCATGCCCATGCGCTTCACCGTGGCCATGCCCCTCGTGACGCGCCCAAAGATGGTGTGCTTGCCGTCGAGCCAGGGCGTGGGCGCGAGGGTGATGAAGAACTGCGACCCGTTGGTGTCGGGCCCCGAGTTGGCCATGCTGAGGATCCCGGCCCCCGTGTGCTTGAGGCCGGGATCAATCTCGTCGGCAAACTTGTCGCCGTAGATGGACGACCCGCCGCGGCCGGTGCCCGTCGGGTCGCCGCCCTGGATCATAAAGTTGGGGATGATGCGGTGGAAGACTGTGCTGCCGTAGTAGCCCCGGCGCACGAGCGTGGTGAAGTTGGTGCACGTCTTGGGGGCGTGTTCCGTGTAGAGCTCCAGCGTGATGGAGCCCTGTTTTGCGAGGTGGGTGTGTCAGTCAGAAGATGAGGTCGAGTGAAAGCGTGGCGCGGAAAGGGGGGGCTTACCATTGTGGTCTCGAGTATTATACTCGTCGTCATGTTGAAGATTGGCTCTGTGGAGGACAGCGTTTGTGTGACTAAAGGTGTCTGTCGCGAGGGAGTAATAATGTGTCGATGCAAATGCTGTTACTCGGGAGTGGGGCACCAGCTTGATGGTGGCGCTGCCGTTAACATCGATCAACAGGTACTGGTGTACAGCGATGCTGGTAAAAAACAAAAGTTAATCTTGCTTGCCAAATTATCATGATGATTATTCAATCTCAACCAATACCAATGATTAAATCGAAAGGTCGTCTAGTATATCTTGTATCAATTCGTTGCCATTCCAATCTGCCAGTGCTGGCGATTAGTGAAAGAAAATTGACTCGGCGGCTGCTCTGTGGCTGATTTGGCAAAGACAGCTGAAAATAGAATCTAAGTCGGTCGTTTTGAACTGATAAGAATGAACATCGAAGAGTCATGGACAGATCTGCTGTCCTATTAGAGGTCCGCTTCCAGTATTTGGGACTAATGTAAATCGATGCCGAAACAGAGGCAGAGGCATCCAGCTCTGCCTCGGCGAGCTAATGGCGAACAGAGCATCTTGAAAGATGCCACTGCTCTATAGACTTCATATGTTAACATTTTCGAAATATAGTTTCAGCATGACCATGTTAAAGCTGTCTTTGGAGCTCTCAGTGGGATGACGTTGTAGTGCGTGTTTGTCCCAAGTGTCGTCGGCGCTGCTGCGGCACCACCCCCTGATTACTTTTCTCCAAAAAAAAATAGAGAAAGAGCAGTTTTAGTATCCTTGTTCGCTCAAAAACTCCCCTCTTCGCCGAGAACATAACAATTGACCTGTCAAGCACGACCCTCATCGACGGCTGGCGGCCTAATTCCTTAGTCATCATAGGCTTTTACGGACCACGTCTCTGATTCAGGTTCACACAGCAGTAACATTGCCACCGCAACCTTGCCACGAACAGCGCACTTGGAGACTGCCGAACCAGAGCAAAACTCAACGCTTTTCGAGAACCTACCCAAGGGCCATGGCGACTAATTCGTCCATTATGGATCCCATAGGCGGAGGGATCCTAGATGGCCTCAACTCAACTTCCCACAACGCCACATCGCGGCCCGAGACATGGCTCGAGACCCTCCGAGATTTTGATTTCCTGCTCCTGGAAGCCAAGCTAGTTCTCAGTGCGGCGGGAATTATCTATGTTGGCGCCCACGCCGCGCTGCGGAGGCCGCCATCGGCAGCGCTGCCCAAGGACAAAAAAGCCCGGCGGAAGACGGAGGAAGAGGACAAGCTGGCGCAGGGTCTGGAAATGTCAGACGCCATTCTGTTTCCCGTCATGGCCGGAATCGTCCTCATGGGCCTGTACTACCTTATCCAATGGCTCAACGACCCAGCCATCATTAGCAAGATTCTGCGGTGGTACATGTCCATTGTTTCAGTGGCCAGCCTAATCACCCTCTACGCGCACGGTGTCGATCTGGTCTCCGCCTTTGTGTTTCCAAAGTACTGGAGAGGCTCGGACGGCAAGCTGCGTATGGCGGATCAGAGGAGCCAGACCGTTGTTGGATGCGATAATGTTGGGAATGTGAGCGGTGGCGCACCTGCGTCGGCCGGCAACCCATTGCCAGCGGCCTTGAGCTTGCTCGCTCCCACGGCAAAGCTGCAAAAGACGTTTTGGAACATCAGGGGTACGTTTAAGCGAGAGTGGTTGCTGCGATTTTTTATGCATGGCGTGGGCGAGGAAAAGGCGCACATCAAATTTGCAACAATGATGGCCTTGCCGCTGGCGGCTGCCACTGCTGTCTTATACTTTACCACGACGTCGCCCTTCCTCTCCAACATGCTGGGCTACGGAATGTGCTACTGCTCATTCCTCGTCTTGTCGCCCACTGACTTGCTCATTGGGTCACTTGTACTCTGGGGTCTTTTCTTTTATGACATTTTCATGGTCTTTTACACGCCGTACATGGTCACAGTGGCAACTACCCTCGACGTCCCAATCAAGTTGCAATTCAAAGCTGCTCACCGCCAGAGTATCCTGGGCTTAGGCGATATTGTTATCCCCGGCATGGTCATTGCTTGGGCTCTCCGTGCTGATTTGTGGCTACACTACAAGCGCTTAATCAAGTATGAATCCACAGACTTGCAGATCGTGGAAAAGGACGCCACATCTGGCGAGCTGGTGACGCGCAGCGAAACAAAGCACCGCGAGATCAAGGCTCCTTACCTGGAAGTCAAGGGGAACTGGGGTGACTGGTTCTGGACGCGCAGGCTCATGTACTTGTGTGCACCCAAGGAGGTACCACCTTCAGTGGCGGCGGGCAATTTCAAAAAGACGTACTTTTATGCGTCCATGGCTGGCTACCTGCTGGGCATGTTGGCGACGTTGGCCATGCTTCTGGTGTTTAAACGCGGCCAGCCAGCACTGCTATATCTTGTCCCATGTGTGCTGGGTGCTACCTATCTGACAGCCATTGTTCGGGGAGAGCTGAAGAGCCTGTGGACGTACACAGAAGATGGTAGCCTGGACACAGTGGATGTCGTCGTGGACTTGGACGCGGATGGAACCCCGGTCAAGACGATCGGCAGACTAGAGAATGGGGTTGTGGACACGACAAAAAAGGACAAGGACTCGGCTGCGAATGCGAAGGGATCCGGCTCAACCGACAACGCCAAAGAAAAGGGGACCGATGAAGAGACTAGTGATAAAGGCAAAAAGGAGAAGAATCACCACGTCTTTTTGTTTTCGCTGGAGGCGCCTCCGGATGAGAGGGGCGAATAGAATCATACCCGTTAGACTTGCTACATAACTTATAGTATGGGTTGCAGATTGGGGAGCAATAAGCGTGGAACAATGACGGCACACTTTACAAAAGGTACGGGAACCATACTAGCGAGGTATGAGCTCTCGACCGACAACTGTTTCCATCACGGCTGCGGATGTCTTTTGAAAGGCGCTGAAGCGGAGCCTCAACCACCACCAAGCCTGTCTAGGATGCAGGACTTGGTGAGATTGCTAGCGCTGACGATGAGTCGTTGATTTCTATGGAGCTTTTTTTTCGAGTGAATTATACATCTACTCCCAGCGATACTTTTAAATGCCCTTTTTTCGTTTCTCGGTGCCATAAATAATCATAACCTTTTGCATTGCGACCGCTCAAATGCCCATCACAGACGGCGTCACTATTGTGGGAGCTGGCCCAGCGGGCTTGTTGCTCGCCATTCTGCTTGCCAAATCCGGCATCAAGGGCATCAAGGTTGTTGAAAGGGATAGCGGTCCGACTGATGAAACGCGCGCCGTCTTTTATCTGCCCGTGTCCATGTTTGAGTTTGAACGGGCGGGCATCCTGACCGATGTGACGGCGGCGGCCCTGCACCCCAAGTCGGCCTGCTTCCGCGACGCCGCGGACGGCAAGCCGCTGTTCAGCATGCCCGGCAAGGGCATGATTGCGCTGCCGCTGGACAGGCTCGCCGCCATTATCGAGTCGCACGCGGCGCAGCACGACGAGGTCGAGATTCTGTACGGCCATGAAGTGGTTGAGCTGGGCCAGGATGAGCTGTCGGCCTGGGTCCATGCGCAGACGGCAAACGGGCCAAGGAAGATTGAGTCGCAGTACATTGTCGGCTGCGACGGCGGCAAGAGCTTTGTGCGGAGGGCGCTTCTTGGCGAGCAAGCCATGCCAGGGTTTACCTGGGACAAAAGCTTGGCTGCCATTGATGTGAGCATTCTCGCCGTGTGAGTTGCGTGGCGGACTACCCGCTGACACTGCTGCAGTTGACGTATGATTTGGACGCGAACTGCCAGAGACGGCAGACTCGAACCTCTTTCTGCACCCGGAGAATGCATGGCTCGCGTTCCGTCCCGACAAGGAGCCCAACCACTGGCGGGTCATCTGCCGCTTCGAGGGCAGTCCCGAGGGCGCAGCGCTGGACGATGCCCTCAAGGCCTTGCTGCCTGGACAGCCGTCGCCGGAGCAGTACAAGGTCGCGCGCGCGAGAACGTACCAGATCCACCAGAGAATCGTTGACAGCATGCGTGTCGGCCGAGTGCTGCTCGCCTCGGATGCAGCCCACCTGTGCTGTCCGTAGTAAGTTGCGATGAAGCTTCTGCCGGGATGAATCTTTGACAAGTCTAATCTTCATGATACAGTGGCGCACTGGGGTTGAATGGCGGTATTGCGGATGTCGGCTCCTTGCGCGATTGCCTCGTGGCGATTCACGAAGAAAAGGCCAACGACACCATCCTGGACATTTATAGCGAGGTGCGAAGGGACAAGTGGAAGACGATAATCGATCCCATGTCTCAAGCCACCTTGAAAATGGTCTTTAGCGATCCGGCCAAGATTGCGGACCTGCCCGCCTACAAGATGAGCCAGCTTATGAAGATTGACCCAGAGGCAGCACGGGCTCGGGCGCCAGTAAGTCTGTGAAAGGTATGAAGAAGTTGACTCGATGCTGACATGTTCAAGAATCCTCTCGCGCTTCGCTACGACTTTTCAAGCCATTTTACATGAGCGTGTAAGCTGCATGCCGTGGGGTGGCAGCATTATCTGGGAAAATGTTTCTGAATTTAGTGAAGATTGAGAAAAGTGGCAAGTCAGACCTTGTTACATAAAGTAGATGAAATAATAAGAGTCCAATCTCAACGCCTTTGCTTTCTCGAGAAGCGCAATGAGCCATATACGACCACAGAGTGCTTCCATACATGACATGAGGTGGGGTTGCGACAAGCCCCGCCTACAAGCACACTGGCAGATCTCATCATAAGCCCAATCTTACATCTACATCCGCGCGTGCTTTTTGTTCCGTTCTTCCAAAATCTGAGCGTTCTTCAAAATCATATTCCTACAAATTCGGGGTCACTTGCCGAATCTCTACCTTGCCTGTTGCCCTGCGCACATTGATAGGGCTCTGCAGGTCGCGAGTGTCAAGTAGTCAGCGTCTTGAACCGTCTCATCGTCATCCGAGCTGCGCAGCGCAGGACAGCCAACGCTCTCAATATTCACCAAAACGAGCACAAAATGGCCAAAGTCACTCAGTGGGTGCTCGATACGAGAAAACTATGGCCTGAAGCGTCCAAGACTGCCGAGCTGGAGCACGTAGTAAGCTAACACCCCCCTCCCCAACCTGTGCAAACGCATGTCCCGAGCGATGCTTATGAAGTATCGGCACACAGGCCGCCCGCGCGATGGACCTTTTACTGGACAGCGAGCGTGCAGCTGTTCTGCGCTACTACCACGTCCGCGACGCCAAGCTCGCGCTGGGCTCCGCGCTGCTCAAGCGGCTGCTCATCGCGCAGCACACGCCCGGCCTGGCCTGGGACGCCGCCACGGCGGTGCGCGACGCGCGCACCAAACCCGTCTTCCACCACCCGGCGGGGTCGACGCGCCAGCCGCTGCTCTTCAACGTCTCGCACCAGGCGGGGCTGGTCGTCGTGCTGGCGGCGGCGGCGGCGACGACCGAGGGCCTCGTCGAAGGCACGCAGGTCGGCGTCGACGTCGTGTGTCCCGGCGAGCGGCGCGCGCGCGACCTCGAGTCGATCCGCGCCGACGGATGGTCCAAGTACGTCGACATGCACGACTCGGTGCTGTCGCCCGTGGAGGCGCGGCGGCTGCGCGCGCTGCCGTCCGGGGTCGGCGCCGACGGGAAGCTCGCGTACTTTTACGCGCTGTGGTGCCTGCGCGAGGCCTACGTCAAGATGACGGGCGAGGCGCTGCTGGCGAGCTGGCTGGGCGACTTGGAGATGCGCGGCTTTGCGCCGCCGGGGCAGGGCGGGGACGACGCCGCCGCCGGGCTGGAGGTGTTTTTTGGGCCGGACGGCGGGGAGCGCGTGACGGATGTCGACTTGCGGATTGAGTGGTTCCTGGGCAGGGAGTACATGATTTCGACGTCGGTGCGCAATCCGGACCCTAGCGCGCCGCTGCCGCTGGGCAAGTTTGAGCTGTTGAATCTTGATGCCATCTTGAGGCAGGCGGAGGAGCTCAAGGCTACGAGATAGAACATGGCTCATGGCAGATAGGATAGCAAAATGTCACGCATCTCGTCAATAGAAGCGCAAGACTTGGAGCTTTTGCAAAGAGATTTGCCGTTACTATTTTATCATTTTGAGATTTATGTAATCTGATAGTCGTGTGCTAGTCATTAGACGGCTCCTGTCACAGCCATTGTTTACAGGTGCTTGCCAAAGAATGTGAGCAGAGTCTTGTAGCCACGCTCATACTCGGCCTTGACATGGTCGTCGCTCAGGTTGGAGCGGGCAGCCATCCAGCCATGGATCTGGTCGGCAAAGGTCTCGACGTGTTTGGGAACGGTCAACGCATCCCCAAACTTCTTGACGTCGTCGGCGGGCTCGTCGCCCGAGGCCAGCAGGATGAAAGGGACCTTGATGCCAGGAGCGTCGGCAGCATCGACCATGGCAGGGTGCACCGCGGCAGCAGCGGCAAAGGGGTTGGAGGACTCGGTGGTGGCGAGAGTTGCGGCCTTGCCACCCCAGCAGAACTGTATCTTTCAGTCAGTGATTCGTTCCATGCCTGTATGGTATTGTAGATGCTTACACCGAGGACACCGGCGCTCTTGACGGAGGGAGTCTGGGTCTTGATAGCCTGGACATAGCTAGGGAGAGCAGACGAGGCGCTGGTGGGGGGATTTTTTTCGAAAAAGGCACCAAGGTCCTTTTGCTTCTGCTCGTTGTCGGGAGGGTACCTGCAGAATTTAGTTTTGAACTGCGAGCTTGTTATGGGATATACGTCTCATACCACTCAATGGGGCAGGGCTCGCCCTTGAAAAAGTCTGGAATGTAGACCTTGTACTTTTGCTCGCCGCTGTGGGCAAGGATATCGGCACCTTGAAGGGTCTGCTCAAAGTAACCAAAAATGTCGTAGATGATGACAATGGCCTTGGTGGCGTCGGCGGGACCAGTAACGTCTTCCAACACCGTTAGCATCACAACCAGACCACGGAACGGCCCTTGTCACCCCATTTTGACGAGACATTGTGCAGCCGTGATTGTACATACATGACTTGTAGCCACCGACTTCTTCGTATTTGCCCTTGCTCTGGTAACCCTTGGTCACGATGGGGGGCAGGTTGCAGCAGGCCGCAGAGTGGCCAGAGGTGGCGGGCATGGCAGACATGGCGGCGGTTATGATCTTGTGCTTCGTAGCTGTCTAGACGTCCCTGAATATCGCGTTCGGGTCAGCGGATAGACTCGGGAAAGTGGATGAGCTCGGAAATGGCGGGGTGGCTAAGCTGGCGCCGTCGCGGCAAGAGGTAATGGGCGAGCCGGCCAAGACGAGGATTCTGCGAAAAGTACATACTGTAAGGAATTGGTGGTGGTGAAGATGCGAAATTGGACTCTTGCAAAGTGTATGAAGCGAAGACCTCGAAAAGGGTAAAAGGTCGCAGAAGTCTATGATGTTGATCGTGGGAGCTATGGTGGGGTTCTGAGGGGTCGACATGGTGGTGGAGCCTCGGGATGATGTCACTAGATTGACCCCGATGGCATCGTCTTCGATCATGAACTGCCTTGGCAAATCCATAAGAGTTAGTAGTCGTAGATGTGCGCTTTATCTTGTTCTGTACTGGTTTCAGGCAATCGTGAGGTGAATGAGGTATGCTGTCATGCCACAATACTGTAGCGTCTACACAAGCCACTTCGCCTGGGTTGGAGGTATCCTGTCATTATGATTGTTTTGTGTGATCTTTCTCTTATGTAGTTTAGATTTGTTCTTTCTACCCAGAAAACTATTTACCCGGACACGTGGAGTAATCGTGTTCAATCTGCATAAATGGGACGAATGCAGATCTCAAGCCAGCATAGTTGGCAACTCTCTTGCTCAAACAGAGTCCGCACTGTGCGGTACGGACAGTCAATCTAAGTCAAGAAAATGGATCTTCTAGCGACAAATCTTACGCTATATTGCCATCCGAGGTGAGCTTCTATCCAAATATAGCTTCACTTTACTGACCGTGTCGTGTCGCGGCGTCTTCCAGCCATGGCACTCGAGCATGCGACAGCGGTTCTGTATAAATCAGGGCCTCAGCGCCCGACAAAGTACCAGGCAGGTCATATGAGCACCCCATTTCATAGATTTCCTCAATCATGTACCATTTTTGGCGGTATTTCCATTCATTGCATCTGCAGGCCCATTATCCGCGAGCCGTTCCAGGCTTTCGGAAGCATGGCGATCCGGGACAAGGACTTGTTATTAGAGCGCGGAGAAGTTTTTAATTCTCCTTGCGGGCACATCATTTTCACCAGAACGAAAGTAATCCAGACATGGAGATCAGCGTAGTGGTTCATTGTTCAATGTCTTCAAAACCCGGACTGATGTCATGTGCGGGGATATATCGCCGAGACATGGCGTCGTCAACAATACCAGACCCGTCGCTTTTCGGTTCCTGGACCTGAATTTTCGTTTCCTGAAGAGTCAAAGTCAAGGACTCCAAGGGAAACACGTGTGATGACGGTTAAATGTAGAGACTATCGAGCCTACATGGCGCGCGGGCGTGCGCGACCGCAGGACACTGCCATGTCTCTCTCTGGTTTACAGCTTACTTTGCTTCGAGAATGGGGTGAAACGACATGCTTGATGCCGAGTGGTCAGCAGCACACCCTCAAAACAGCGACCAATGATGATGGTGTGCAGAAAGCTGCAGCCTGAACCCTGCCAACTGTGGTTACCAGCTGAAAATAACTTTGGGCGTTGCTCAGCCACCCCCTTCTGCCATTTTGAGCTTGATCTTTGCCCAATATTGAGGACAAGAAGGGCCATCCGAGGAGGAACAGCCATACCCCATGGCTACTGAATCACAGCACGTTGAGAGCTCGAACGCATGGAATATTGGTCAACCGGCATGCACAGTCTTGGCGTGCGGCGGCGTGTGGGCTGAACTAATGCAACACGCAAAATCAGTGCGGCAAAGTCAAATTTGTCGATGACTGAAATGCCATGCCCAAATTCCCATTTCAGCTCGCATGCTTCCTTTGACACCTATCCGCTCGGACTAGATAAGCCGAGCTGTCCCGGCGCCGAGGAGGCATTCGGGGGGAGAAGCTGAGGCACTGCGGCGGCAGGACTTCTTGGCGTCGACGTGACGAAAGCAGCAGCGGCACCGCCTATTGGATAGGCAAGCAGGGAAAGCCGGCCGGGTGGCTTAAGTTTGGGGTTGTTGGGAATTGGCCGCGACCCGAACAGGATCCGGACAACAAAGCTGCCGCGAGGGGGAGCGCCGCATCACAACCAATGCCATGTACGGATAGTGGGCGGTAGTGGGGGACGTGGCGCGGAGACGACAGAGAGCCGGGAAAGAGGCAGGGGAGCTTGCAGTTGGAATAGACGAGGAAGAAAAGGGCTGGGGCATGGTGGCGGATGGGGGACGACCACGATGCGAATACCTGCTCAGGTACTCTGTCTATCTGTACACTCACCTCTGTATCCGTAGATTCAGGCATAAACATCCCAGCAGGCCGGGACGGGGAACAGACGGCAAGAGAGTGGTAGTCGGAACACGGACATGGCAATGAGTGCCGGGATCTCTGGACTAACTTATTGGTAGTTGATGGCCAGGGGGGACGTGGGTGAACTTGAGCCTTATCATTTATGCTACTACGCCGTCAAACGCGGGCGAGGTCACAACGGGGTGGAATTGGTTGTGTCGCCCAGGCGCCCCGGCTTCACCTGTGCACTTTGTGCTGATGCGAATTCGGCCAGGATACTGGGGCTCCCAAAAGGAACTCGTCATTTTTGTTCATGTTGCTTTCTTTTTCCTTTTTACATGCTGGGAAGTGGAGAGAGAGGGCTCATACATGGGGGGACCAGATGAGGCGCCCGGCCCCAAGACAAGAAAGCAAGGCTAGCTCGCCAGGTAGCTTTGCGTGGTTGCGTGGCGTGGCAAATGGTACCGACACTCTGGAATGGACCCTGAAAGGCATCGGACCACCTAAACTTTTTAGTGTCGAGGGCAGCAGATATTCCCGCTGGTACTTTTTTTTTTCTCTCTTTTCTTTTTTCGGCTTGGCGCATCGTTCCATTGGACTCGGTCGCCTGGCAAACGCAGCAGGAACAAAAACGCCGCTAGGTAATCAGTGAATGCAATGCATCTACATGGGAAACCCCCGTCTCATCTCGTGAGAGACGAAGCGCGCAGTCGCATCTCACCCTGAGGATACTGGGCAGCCAGTCTCAGACAATTGCCGAGGACGCACGCACGAACCCACGCAGGACCAGAGACCTGGGAGGGGTCCCGGGTTTTAATGCTCATGCAGGCGTGCAGATGTTTTGCCGTGCTGCATGGCGCTAAACCTGGGCATTCAATCCCGAGAGCTGTGGCCGGCAAGCCAGCTGTTGTAGGCAATGACACCCCCTCGGGCCCTTTGGTGGTCGTGGTTCAAAGCGTCAACGCTCATTGCTGCACTACTGGCAACGTCGGAAAGTTCATTCGGCCTCGCTGCTCGGTAAAAGGGCAAGCCAGACCACATCCGCGTCCACATTCTGCTCGCTTTAATTACTATGGAGCACTGTGCGGAGGCGGCCCATTCGCTCGCCAGATCAGAGTAATATCCTCTGGTCGTGGTCTGTTATTTTGTTGAATTCCTTCTTTTCCATTCTCTTTTCTCCTCCCAGCAACGGCCTCCAGGTGGGTATCCGACCCATGGTTGCACGCTCCGGCTTCCTTGGGCTCCGGCCCCAACCTGATATCGCGGCAGATGGCTGTTGTGCTAGGAAAAACTGATTCGCATCTTGGGGGGACGGCTGTCAATGCGGCTCTGCGAGTCTGTGCTGCATAATCGCAACATGCGGCCTGTCTTCTCACTTCTAGGCGGTCGATGCCCGCTTGCGCCAATCTTGCATCACCGCGATAACTACACGGCACTTATTTTGTTTGGGCCAAGAAAAAAAAAAAGTTCGCTCATGCTGCGCCGTGTAAACTTGGCATGTCGCAAGGGCCCCCAGTCATCCCATCCTCCTATGCGGGCAGGCATGTTCTTGCTGAAGCCCCTCTGCAGGACCCTGGCACATCCACTTGTCAATCCACACTGCAGCAGCAGCCATATGACATATCTCCATGCACATACATATGTACTCCGTAGTTGCATGTCCCTATCGCCAGGAGTTTGTATCCCCTTGCTTGAAAACTAGGGGTCTACACGCTCTGGGGAAAAGGTGCGTTCCAACATCGTTGTCGGTCCGATCATTAACACGTCACACATTATCCACAGCACTGTCGGACGAACCATTCGGAAATACAAAGTATATTCATTGCTAGCTCAAATCTTATGGTCATTCTACTTGTGCCATGTCAAGCTGGTCGTCGGGGGATAAACCAGGGCAAGTATCCAAGTACCACATCCAAAAACGTATTCATTTCCCCCGTCTCGCCCCATCACTGGCAAGACAAGATTGCGGAACTTGTTGCGCGGACAGGGTCTGGCCTTTTTCGGCTCTCTGACAATCCCCGATCTCGAGCGGTCGCCCAAAAAGGCATCTGTGCTCACTTGCTGTCGAGATGGCGACAGTGCATCATCTTTGCCTTCCATGGCTGCATCGGCCACAACCCTGCCTGCTGTTGCGCGCATCTCGAGACGCAAAGGCCATCACGGTGGGGGGTAACATTTACCGATGCCCCCGCTCGCCTGCATTTTGCCAATAAAGGCCCGTGTACCGGTTCTGGATAAGAGTCGCACCACGATCCAGAGATTGAACCTGCGTCGCCGTCGTCGTCCCGGCGCCCATGGATGAGGCTTGCTAATGGAACGATGGCCCCGGCTATTTCTCGCGTGGCTCTGCTTGGACATTCGTTGTCGCGCACCAAACAAGTTAGGCTGACGTAGGCGCTGTGCATCGCGGTTGCAGGTGTCGTCTCCGGTGGCGCGTTGCCTTGCCATCGCCTGCTGTACATCCCTATGAAAAGAGAAACGGTGATGGCTTCAAAGTTATCTTTCCGAGCGTGCATACACTGCTTCAGCCGATTGTTCGTTTTGGCGGACAGCTAGTCGTATGTTGAATGGATTCCGCTCGTTCGGTGTTGTCGTGCTGGGTAATGTACCGCCTCAGCTTCATAAACGTGAACTGCAGGGCTTTATACATTGTAAAGGCGCCCTACGGCCATCATAGACTATGCGCCTGCATGGCAGCATCAGTGCTCGTCAGCTCTTCAAGACGCGCTGCTGCCAGTCTGGTGGGTGCGTTGAGTGGTCGCCAGCGACGACGGACCTGGCGCAGACGTGTTGATGTAGGGAGTGAAATGCGCGATCGCGCGATGTAATGATGTTGTTTTTGTGTTAGTCCATTCGCCCTCGATTTGGTCACTGTCGCCGGGCGGATAGGTTGGCCAGCCGCTTGTCGCGGGGGCCGACGCTGCGTGAGCATGTTACTGAACAAGTTCATTCTCGTCGCAAGGAGTGCCGCAATAGCCACAGCAGCGGCCTGGAATCACCCAAACTTCTTTTCCGGCCAAGGCGCAGGTCGGGCATCTGGTGCCGGGAATCTGTGGCACGCAAGTAAGGTGGTCAGCGGAAGGATGCAAACGCAGGCGCATGACGGCGCATACTGCATATGCGGGCCGCATCACTTGGCTATAACTTACCTTTGGTCCTAGAGACAGCACTCCATCTATCTCAAATGTTTCCGGCATCGCAGCATCATGGCGCGGCTCAATTCTTTCTTCCCACCCAGGGCATGGCAAGGCCCTGGCAAGACGGCGGGGTGGAACCATTGTATGTGATGTCGAGCAACAAGAGGGTTATTTGAGCCAAGGGCAACAAAAATTGCTGCCAAGGTAACAAGAGAAGGTGAGAGAGTACAAGTATCCAACGACTAGGACTTTATGAGAGCCCAATAGGCAGAATTGCAAGATGTCGAGGTAAGTTGTCAATGGTTAGGCTGCTGGTTCCTACATGCTAAGGGAGTGGGGGCCGTTGCCATTTATGGTTTTGCGAATTGCGACTAAAAGCAAAAAAAAAAGGGCAAAAAAAAAAGAGGACTTTACGAGCCAGCCAGAAAACAGGGACGGCTTGGGATTGGTACACGGCCTCTCGGGTCGTTAAGCGCGGTGGAACCCAAGCTCCTGGGAAGGTGTGACGGGAATGGACGACCCAAGACCTTGGGACTGGGTGGGCTGCCCATGGTATCTGACGATCGGGAGCCAAGCGGGCGGCGGTCGAGGTCTCGGGGCGCTTCTGCGAGCGGAGCCGTGTATCTGAAGCAGACGTGTCATCTCACCTGTGAGACTCTGTCGGATGGTACTCGCTAGCTAGTCCTCCTTGCCCTGTGTGCCTGTGTGCCTGTGTAATGGAAGCATATACGAGGGCAAACGGCGGCGAGGTCGCGTTGCGGTTGCTGGGTGCACAGGCGATACAAGATGTTGCACTACGATGAGATTGTTTCCGGTTTATTAGATCTGTATCCCTCGATCGGCTGGACATTTTGGTGTGACGCGCGCCCAGAATAGCTAGGAGCGGCCATGCTTGCGAGTTCGGGATCGGTTCCAATCTATTTGTATAACATGGCACTGCATGTTGCGCAGATCTATGTATAACGAGAGACCTTGACCCTAGAATTCGGTGCTGGGGTATGGTCGCATGCATGCACCCCATGCAGCCGTCACACACAAAGCCGCAAACCGACTATACGCTGCGGATGAGTGAACATCTACAATGGACGTGCAAAGAAAGTGTAATCTACCGTTTTGATTACTGGTTTGAGCCATTCCGTCAGGAACCGTGGTGCTGTCCCTATCCGTGTGTCCGGGGAGACGCAACAGCCCCATCTTTAGTTGTAGTGAGGCTAGCAAATCAACCAGGAGCAGTGGGAAAAAGAAACAAAGGGAAAAATTGGAGCGGGATTGCAAGAAAGGCCCAGTTGTGTAAGATGGATGAACAAGACGACCAGGGGAGGACAGCCGTAGGTGGATAGCACGACCAAGGACCAAGGTAGGGACAAGAGGACTCTCCAGCTGCAAGCCGTAAAGCCTCAAAGCCGCAAAGCCTCAAAAGCCACCCAGGCAGCAGAGAAACCGGATGCCCCATAATGGCTCTTCTCTTGCGCCTGGGCGAGCCACTGGGCCTGCCGGGACATTGGGAGGCGGCGCTCACACACCTGCTACCTACCTACTAAGGTAGTAGCTAGCTTAGCTCGGGGGGTGGCTGCCCACCCCCCTGTCCAGTGTAAGTGCGGAAACAAGCACGGCGAGTAGAGGAAACGAAGAAAGGCCCAATGCGAGACATTTGAAACAACATGAAAATACTCGAGTAAAAATAAACGGCAAAAAAAATGCGGGATCGGGATTCCGTGGTCAAACCACCATGTCCAAGTCACAGCTGAGCTGAGAGGGGGGTATCTGCAATGGCTTCCGTCGACTGGCTTGGCCCGCAAGCTTGATCAATTCCGCAGCCGCAGAAAAGATGCCGCCGTGTGACGACAATGACAAACTGCAACGTCTCGCTGATCTTTGCTGCTACGTTGGTGGTCGCGACCAGTGAATGGGGCACCAACTCAAGTGGCCTCCTCTTGCGCCGATCTCTGACAATTTTTTTATTGCCATCTCATGTACTCTGTACCACGGGCTAGCTCTAATTGATTTGAAAAAAAAAAAAAAGAAGCGGAGAGAAGCATGGTATGCTGTTCATATTTCTCGCAACTTTGCCTTGCACGCTTGCAATCCCTAGCTTGACATTGTGGTTTGTGTTGCTGGTACATGGCCAACATGGCACACATGCTTGTGGCACATATGCGCGACACGGAGTCAAAAACCCTGGTGACCGAATAATCACGGAGGAGAAACTCGAGGCTAGCTTTGAGCAACAGTTTTTCACCAGCCGAAACACGCAAAGATAGGTCTTGCGAGCGACATGGTGACTTGTCTCTACGCTTCTGCCGCTGGTCGTGCAGTAGGGTCAATGTTTGCAGCAAGCCCGTGGTTGGTCCAAAAGCTGTAGCCTGGCATACTTGTTGGCAGCTTGGCGAGCTAAGTTACGCGGTGCCTAGCCGGTGAGGTCTGTGGGTATGGGCATGGCCGGTGTCGTCGTGTCGAGATCGATCCTGTGGTGACTCGCAACTGTGGCCTGTAGTCAACTGCGTTTGCTAGACTCGGCACTTTCTGCAGTAGCGGCTGCCTAAAGGTGGCTGTCAGCACGCCGAGATCAGCCACAAGAGGTCGGCTCACAAAGGAGCTGTTGTATGTCTCTTTTTGTGATAGCATATCACGCCATGATCAAAGCTCTCGTCCACGTGCTACAATAAGTCCCGTTCATCGTCGTGTCACGTCTTGGTAATTGACCAGTCTTGGCAACGAGGAAAACGAGCTTATGCGCGTACCGCCACCTCCAACTCCTCACCTCACCGTGGCTCCAGGCGCTGCCCTGCTGGGCCTTTGACTAACTAGTTTGCCCGTTCACAGAGCAGCGCGAGAAGACGTCAGTTGAGGTGTTAGATCCCAGCAGCGGGGCAGTCTTGGAGCATCGATTGGGTGTCAAGGCCCCAACCGAATGTTCGGGAAAGCAGCTGCAAGTCGCAACAGAGGAAACGGCAGGGGTTGTGTGGCTCTGGCCCGGGACCACCCTTTTCTACCTTTGTTAGCGCCTGTACTCTGAATGGATGCGACATTGATTTCGCGACTTCCGCCGTGATGTAGCCAGCGTCACCCTAGAGCTAATGCAATGCGGGTTAGACCGTAGCTGGCTGTGTGGTTGCAAGGGCGGAAAACTGGTACATACGTGCAACTTGTAAGCCTGCAAGTAGAGTATTGATTGACACCACCTGCAGACACAGGGGACGGCTCGCGGGGCCTGCGTTTGGCAACTTCCGGCGGATGCAGACCTGCACGGATTGATATGCACAGCTTGACGTGCCCGTTGCCGAGTCACGACCTCCGCTTGCCCCTCCATGAGTGCCTTTTTCTCTCTTGAGAAATGTGCAGGTAATCGTCTGCCATATTGAAACAAGTCTCAGTATGAATTAGTCTGCTGATAAGTACCAGATCAGAGTTCATCAGCCACCAGCAGCCGTCGGACTACCAATTCCGTCGCCAGCGCCGCAGTGGCTGGCCGCTTCAGCCACCTCGAAGGGCTTTCATGCGAGCACCTTGTTCTCCCACCCAACTGCATCCATGTCTATCCTGATCAATCTGCATACTTGCGCAGCTCTTGTGCCGCTGCTATATCTCACGGCCGGATCATTCTCACCGGCTGGCCCTTGCCAAATTGCTCCCTGGCTAAATAATATTACAGGTCGTCAGCCCGCCACGTCAGATGCCCCAGCTTGAATGCCGACGCGCAAACGGGCAGCATCCAACACCGCTTCGACATGCCCCGAAACAGTACTTTGCAAACTATGGATATGCATCGTGCCAAATCCGCATCGTTGGCTCGATGGAAATATCAAAACATGCAAATTTGAGCTGCTGGAATGCTGCCGGCATCTCTCGCCAAACCAACACTAACAACCCAGACACAGACCCTCGCAGATCCTCGCACCTATCCTGTACATGGGCAGCCAGCAGGGACAAGCGTGAGTGTCTCACAGAACCCTCGACCCCTTTCACGTCTCGCCTGATGTGTACACTCGCCCGATCAACAACCGATCACCGCCAGATCCGTGCCACATCCCGACGTAGCACAAGATCACGTCGTACCGACTCTTTGGTGGTCCGTAAGACTATGCTCAACGTGGCTCCTGTACCTTGTTCTACTTCAAATAGCTTGCTGAGCGGTACTCGGTGGCAAAGCATGAGACACAGTGGCTACTTTGCCGCAAAACTTCGGATGCCGCAACGAACTGCTACTTGCACTTTTTGAGCTGCGTGCCACAACGGCTAATTTAACAGGTTTCTATCTAGCCTGTGCTTGCTATGCACGCTGCCTTGCTTCGGTTCGTTATCCGATGCTCACGGCTAGCTGCTTGTCTCTTGTCGCACTGCGGCAGCCAGGCATCATTCCTCCAAAACAGCGCCGCGATCAAGGTCAAGATCTCAGCGAGACGTGCACAGAAACCAGACCTTGTTCAACATCATCTTGCTGGGTGTGGCCTCTAGCGTTATGCGGTGTGGCGTCCTCACAGGCTGGATGTGCTCTATTGATCATGTCATTTCTTAACTCATCTGAGGCGCCTTTGGTCAATCCTTCTGATCAAAGGTCTAACTCTCTGTTCATTATCCGTCACAGAAACACGCACCACCTCCACGCCGCCGCAAAGGCCCAGGAGCAACAAGGATCAGACGTGATTACTGATACCCCTGTTCATTCAATTACAGTGTTTCTCCCCAGCTTTCTAACAGTCGCAGTTGCACTTTTTATGCGCACTGATCAACCAGCAATTACGTCTCACTAGTGGGAAGCTAGCACCCTGTCATCAGTCTCGCGACATTGACCCTTGGGCCATCCTTTACCCTCGAGAGAAGCGACTCCCACGGCCCGATCTAGCCCCGACGTTACCGGCCAAACAAGCGTGTCCCCGCTGCAAGTTACAGAATACGCTCCGCGGCACCGTCTTACGACAGCTGCACGAGAACGCCAAGCCAAAATTCAACGCCTCAATGTTACTCCGTGTCACTGCAACCCTTGGACGAGATGGAAAAACATGCGCCTGGTAAATCAAATTCCTAGCTCTTTTGACCGAGTATGATTCCAGTAGTAGAGCAACGTGCTGGTCAAGCGGAACCAAACATCCACAAAGCGCTGGTTGGCTTGCAAAACGCTGTTCGTTTCATTGCGGCGTTGACGTCTTGTATTTTCTCTTGTCTATCATACTGGTGAGTAACTACAATGACAACACATTCACGACCGTGTCTAACAAATCTGATAAGACCTGAACTACCCTGGGCTGATGTTAGTCTTGTTGTCACTAAACCCTCTAATCACTTCTGTCCACTACCGCCAAAAAAAATCGGCTAGATGCTCGAGAATATTTTGACGTCGGCCGAATGTAGTGATATCGCCGCCCCGATCACGTACTTTCGATGTCATTGAAGCCGCGCCAGGCTGGTGCAACGCACTATTGAAGCTAAGCGGCAGTTGAAGCTTGGCGCGAAGTGGCTTCAGCAAGCTTATCGGGATGGCAGCGCTTGTCTTTTCCACGCATGGCAATTGGGTGTTTTCACGATTACTCATCAGCCCCCGGGAGTTCACATTCGAGCCATGAAGATCTCGGCTGCAGGCTGCGGCTTCTGCTTTTCTTTGACCCCAGGCGTTGCAGGTGCACATTACGGCGGTCCGGCTGCCGGTATCGCGTTGGAGCATTCTCAAGTGACGCGCAATCTCAATAGCCAGACAAACACTCCAACGAAATCAAGTCAGCTGTGACTCGCAGATATGGCCACAAAAACTTCAAAGCGGCTGCGAGGTAGTTCCCCACCAATCGTTTTGCTCGTGAAAGGAGTGGTGCTCAACGGGAGCGAACGGGAGCCACACAGAGTACGTTAGCCCAAATGCCACCTGCTAAGTTAGCGCCCCCATGGTTCGCCTAGCGGTGGCCCAGCCCCGTGTTGTCGGTTCTTGTCAGATCTGCGGGCGCCGTAGAGTCGGTCCACCACACCTGGTCCGTTGGTAGAACTCTCTCGACCACCGTGCCACCCTGCATTATCGAGTGCCGCCCTGCGGTCGGCGTGGTGCTCTCTATACAAGACGCAGGACGCGCCAGACGCATAGCGATCATGGCGATTGAGAAGGGCGGTGAGACCAGGCCCACCCGAGCCACTTCGGACTTGCATTACCCTGTCCTGCAGGCAGTCTAATGGAGAGCATGGTACGCATGGCTTCAACTCTCTCGAAACTCGTCCCGCGCCGCTGCTTGTTGAATGGGCGTGGGACCAAACGTGGGTGGCTTGCAGCAGTGCACAGTAACGGGCGAAGGCAACGAGCGATCGGGTCGGCCGAGCCTCTGGACCACTTTACCCGGCTCGCCCTGGAAGCCCCTTTTCTCCGTAGACATGCGAAATGAAGCTGTCACAAGTCACCGATGGGTCAGGCCAGCGAGCCTATGTGTCCTGGGGACCTGAATTTTGCTCAATGCATACTGCAGATAACGGGGCCATGACTTACAGATCGAATCTTGCGCAGGAAGCAGTGTGACATCGCGCGAGAAGCGAACCTGACGGGCTGCTGTAGTGGCGCCGCCACATATTGGTCTGTACCATGTCACGCATGTTCACGAGCCGTGGCATACAAGAAACAGGCGTGCATTGATTCAACTTTCACAATTCCGACTCTGTATACCACTCACGGCGGATGCGACGTTACCATTCTTGCAACGGCATCACAAGGCGAAGCTTCTCGCAAGCCTACCCCTTCTCGATCATTACGAGTGGCAACAACACATACGCACAAGCAGAACGTCCGTACCATGTTTCACGCAATGGTCGCCGCTGCAACCTTTGGCCCGTTGCGAATGTGAGTCTACTGGTAAGCGGGACGCTGCCACTTGACACGCTGACCCAATAGCAAGCAAACAGCCAATCTGCATCTACCAGTAATGAAGTATATGTCCTACCGCGGGGGGGAACTGTGCTCGGGCTTGTCTCGCCCTACCAGCCCAGTATGGTATGTGTTTCATCTACTCAAGCTAGCAAGCACACCGCCCAAAAGATTGCGCACCTTGCAGTCCAGCAGTCCAGCAGTCCAGCAGTCCAGCAGTCCACACAAGGATTGCCACTCACGCTGGAATCCGATGCATCGCAATTTAGTGTTGGGTGCATTATCACATCCACTACCTGTGACTCGGAGATGTAGGGTTTCATCTAGGGTACGGCATCATAACAACTAGCATGCGCGATCTTGACTCTAAGCGGATGGGTGTCTGGTTTCTAGCCAGCAAGAAGCAAAGAACGTATATCCCTACTGCTGACAGCATGTAAGCTAATTTTAGAAAGTTAGCAGTTCGGACGGAAGGCGGGCCACGGGTCAAGATGGCGCGCTCGGCAAAAGGAAAAAAAAAACATCCAAAACAGAATGGCACACGTACAGCAATGATCACATGTCTGGGCCTGCATTTACTGTCGTAATTTCCTCATGCAGAAAGAGCACTACGAGCCAGAAAAAGCAAATGCTAAGCTATGCCACCAATGGTAATGTTTAAAAAAACACATATGGGTGTCCCAGGGGTCCCTACCACTACTAGCTCCACGCCATGGTAGACGCAGCCTTCCGGACTTCCCTCTGTGTTGTGCGGCGATAGTGCGAGGCTTGATGTCTGGTACATTGACCTGTCAAGCTGCTGTTTCCTGATGCCGGCCGCGTTGAGACGGGAGTTTCCAAGGCCACTTGAACGTTTATAGGCGAAGAAGCAGCGAGCGATAAAGACGTCCGCCCCGGTTCGAGCGTTTCGAAAGCAGATACGTCAAAAGGGGGCGTGAAACAACGCTGAACAAAATCAAAAAAAAGTAAACTTTTGCCACTAGAGGGGACTGCCCCTTGATATCTGGGTCGGTGGAGGGAAAAGGTTCTCACTACGTATTTTAAAAACGGCCGAGCGTGGTAGCAGGCCAGCGGACTCGACCCCAGAAACAACGGAGGGGTACGGAGAAAAGAAACAGAGGGGGCGGAATGGTTGCGCCGAGCTCGGATAGTGGAAAAAGCAAAGAAAGAGAAGAGGAACGGAAACAGAAGTCCGAGCCGATGGAGAAAGTACGTGCAGATGGGAGGAGCTTGTCCAGACGGAAGGAAATAGAGAAGGGGATGGGAAAAAGCAACGTGCTTGTTCATTCATCTTCAGTTGTGTGGTCGAGACCCCTGCTCGCGGGAACTACCCGGGCTGCTCCCCGACGTGGAAGCTAAAGGTCAAGCTTTGGCTTGGAAATATTCCTTTCCTTTTTTTTTCTTTTTCAACAATTAGACTAAAGGTGCAAAATTAGAAGGGGGAGGCAAATCAGCCACAAGAGAGAGGGATGTCGCTTTTGACTAGTGAAGAGGTTGCTACGGCACGGCCCTTTACTTCCCGGTACACGGGTCAGAGGTTTTGCTTTTTTAGGGTTCTGCACTACGCAGCAAGATGACGTATCCATCGTAAAAAGATTGTTGCTGCATAGAGACGCATAGTGAGAAACCTATTGTGAATGAGCTCAGGCGGGCAAACATGGCCGGCCTCTTACATGACTAGGCTGCATTGTAACAATTGAAAGAGCTTAGATCTCGTCCCGATGAAAGAGACAGGTCTCGGCTACGAGAGACTGGGCGGGGAAAGAGCATGCGATGGGGTGAGAGATGAAAATTCGGGTTAAACGGAGGGGTGCTGTATTGATGCTGGTCTCGGGTTCTGCATCGAAGAGGTCACGGCGGCGGCCTGCGGAAAGGGGAGGCGGCGGAGGGAGGAGAAAAGGCAATCAAGAAAGTGCTGATGGCGCTGCGAGAAAAATCCAGCAGTTGACGAGGGACGAGAGCCAGATGCTGCTCCGTCTATACGAGCTGTTTGCTGTCCGCAGCGTGGGTGGTGGACTTTGAAAACCATGGCTGTTCAGGTGGTGCGGCCTTGACGCTTCCAAGGCATCCCGCAACGCTGGGCCCCAGAGGTTTCATTTTTAGAGTTTCGCTTACCGGTAGAGGAACCCTGTCCCGTTTTCGTTTACTCGTCTGGTTACTTTCATGTTGATGGAGACCATTGTAGCTCGTTTCCACAACGGGCTCGATGTCAATTGCCGTTCTGGTGGATGATCTATCTACGCGAGGGAAATTGGGAATCCCGCATGGCAGCTGAGAAATGGGCAGAAGCTGGGGGGGGGGGGGGGGGTTTCTGGTCTCGGATTTAGAAAAATCAAACTTTAGTTGATAGGACTTGGACGTCATCATGGCAATATACAAGTTTTGGCATTCGTCTTTAGAATCTGTTCGCTCGGTGTTTGAGGTCGGCATTTGACTAATAGACAGCGTACTCTGAAAGTACGGACGCAAGGTAACGTACCTTCCGTGAGGGGCAAAGAAATGATGGAAGGTTGATATCGGCCTTGAAAGGACTAGTAAAAGATACAAAGTAGACAAATGTTGTGAGTTCTTGACCTCATGCGCGCTCCTATACTCCTATCCAGTCATGCAAATAATAATTGTACACTGTAGTTGTGACGATTCAGAGTACTCAATCTGCCCTCTTGAGCAGAGTGAATTGTCCAACGCAGGACAGACCCCGCCTCATCGAATGTCCTTTGCAATCTTGACAAACAATCTACCTTCTTGGACTGGTTGCCCGCTCATGTCCATTAGCTTAATGAATCGATAGCCCGGTCGGAGACGATCCAGTCGTATGCACGCCCAGGCCCGGGTTGGCCAGTTGATCACACCGGTGACTCCTACTTCATCGATTTTGATTCTAAACCACCAGATTAGTCCTCAGTTGCCCAAGTCGTTAGCAGTGCGGATCGGCTTACAATAAGAAGCTCAGCTCCTCCACGACATTCGGAATGTTGCGAAAGGTCAAAGTCTCGCCCCGTCGACCGAATGATGGGTGGTCTGATTTGTAGACGTGCGTCTTCTTGGCGTGGGTGTCATCCGTAAGCGTGCTGTCTTTTCGAAAATCGATGAACCTTCCCGTGCGAATCTCAGCTTTGGTAAAGGTGTGCAGTGCAGCACCGTGGCGGTCGGCCTCCTCCCCAAGCCCCTTGACGGGTATGTGTTGTGCCTTGAAAATGGTCAAGCTCAGATCCATGGTGTGTGCAGTGGCTGCTTCGTGCTGCGTCTGGCTCGACGTATCGGAGCTTCGATATCCAGGCGGCTTCAGAGCCCAACCCAACTCATCAGCAAACATGCCATAGTTGAGCATCATGCCATCATCGGGATATTGCCAATTCATGGTCACCATCTGCACCCCCTTGCGCCAAAAGTAAGCGGGGTTGTAATTTGAACTGTTGACCCTCTTGAAACCATCCGGATAGCTTCGCATGAGGAAGTTTTTATTATGCAGAAACATGGCGCGATGATGTTTTTCGTCGAGATCGAAAATGGCGTCCTCGCTAATGGAAAATATGTGATTGGGCTGCGTTGCTTGCTTCATGTCGAGGCCTTCAAACTTCACACCTCTGGTGTAGATGGCGAGATTCTTGAGCTTTTCGTGGATTTGTACCTTTGAATTTGAGTCGTGAGGAGGCGTAGCGTGTGTTGCAGAGGTAGACATTGACTTGCCCAGCTTCGCCACTTGGTGCGCCAGCTCTTCCTCCTGTCCATACTCTGCCTGTGTGGTAGGCGCGGAGAGAGATACGACAGGCTGTGGACGGGTTTCATACGCTCTCTTGGCCTTGACGAGAATTTTCCCGCGCAGCTGCTCGAGCCGCGGTACCTGGAACTGGGGGTCGCACTCTTCCTCAGGAACGACGAGGAGCATGTCCTGCCACACTTCCTCCATAATCTTGACCATGACCTCCTGCTGTTCCAGGTCTGCATGCATCTCAAAACTAATGATGATGGGTAGATCGCTGGTCTCGAATGCAGTGTCTCTAATGGCCTCGGCAACCTCGCGAAACCCACAGTTATAGGTCAATATGGGCCCGTGGCGAACTACCGGTTCCCCTTTGGCAACAGGGCTGCGACCTCTAGCAGCAGGGGGTTGTGGCAGATGCAGCCGGTCGCTCTTCTCTGCGGTAGACGGAAATGCGTGCAAGCTCGATTTTGGTGAATCTTCGACTAGAGTCGCACTGTTGCAACTTACACTCCTTGAGTGTGAGGCGCTGCTGAGATATTTTCTTGTGGTTTCGCGAATTTCATCATAGGCATGCGTCAACGAGGGGGCTGATGCTTGCCGGTCATGCTGAATGGCGGGAGACTTGGAGGTTGATCTTGGTGTTGCTGGCTCGCCGTTCCAGACATCGATTTCTATACAGCGGCCTCCCTTGCGCAGAACCTTTGCCGACAGGCCGTCAGTAAAGCTTTCTCTCTGCTCTGCGGGCAGCTGACTTACATTTTTGTATGCTTGGGGTGTGCTCTTGGACAGAACCTGGTGTCCTTCAAGGTAGGTATTGTGGCTGCTACTAATAAAGTAGTCTGTCAAGGGCCTTGTCAAGTCCTTGTTGGGTAACGGCGCTGTAGCATCCCAGGACCAGCCAAGATACCAAGTCGCTTGAAAGTCGCCCACAGTGTAATCCTTGTCCTGCAACAAAACCGTCTTCTCCCCCTGGGTGTGGCGCAGGAATTGTTCAAACTTGTTTTTGGACAAGAGCTTGTCTCTGCCTCGCAGGTCATGGTAAATGTCGTTAAGAACGCTAGTAATATCGGCGGGTAGATGGACGGCGCCGGTGCGACTGTCGGCGGGGAACTGGCCTTCCAATGGAGGGGCTCCTGGCGAGGCGAATGCTGTAAATTTTACCATTTTGTGCAATGCGCCGGTTGCATGGCCGTGAGTATTGCCGAAAATCGACATGGTTCGCATACGGCCGCGCTTGTCCCGTGGGCGAGAACGGTCAGATTTGCGGCGTGGCTAGGAGCTTGGTCAATGGCTGTTTGAATAGGAGTCGGAGGTATCGTGGGATGCTCGTACCCATAGGCCACAAGAGAGCGACATGGTGGCCTCCCGCAGCTGTCGGACTGTTCTTGTAGAGAAAAGTCGTGTGCGAATCGCAGCCGCAGACAGGACAGTGACGCAGGTCAGCGGTAGTGGCAGCGCAGCCTCGTCGAGAAGGGAGAGAGAGGGCAAGACATGCAGCTTGCAGGCAGCCCTCGCCGTGGGTGGAGGGGGCAGAAATGCTGAAGAGGTTGTATTGTGCGAAGATGAAAGACGAGAATGCGGAGTGAGAGAAAGCCTCACTCGCGACTAAAACAGGGCGTCATTGTAATTTGTAAGGCGGGTGGCCCTGAATGGATACGGGCACGCTTCGCGAGGCTGATGAGGCTGCGGACCAAGCGACGGGACGGCTCTTCCCACTGATAGGCGTGAGCAGTGGGGGCGCATGGGCGGTGCTGACGCCGGAGCCGTTCAGCCTGAGTCGTGAACCGTGGTAGCGTTGAATATTGTGGATGGAAACTGCTGACGAGGCTTGGGTCGTCTGGTTGGTGATGAAATTGATGATTGGACGATGGAGGGTGAGGCGGCTTGGGATGGCAACAGTCTGGGGTGAGCGAGGCAGCAAGCTGTCCAATCGAAGGAGGTCGGCACTTGGATGCGACATGGCAAACGACAGCGCCGACATGGTCGAAATGACCACGCTACGGAGTGCTGTGTATCGGAAAACTCAGCAGCGATGTAGTTTATTTACCAGCCGCTGGGAAGGTACCTGGCATCGTTTTTGTGACAGCAAGCACAGCCTCCAATATGGACATGGCCCTGTCGTCCTGCAAAACAGGCAGGAGTCAGCACTGTAATTACGGCGGCCGGGCCCCTACCTAGGTACCTAGGTAGGTACCTGCTTCGCCCCGTTGACCTGCAGCAGCGTCGTGGCGGAGGCACAGCAGCTCAACTTGAGTTTCAGAAACGGTAATAAGAATCAATCGTCTTTGGGCAACCCTGCCGCGTGTAAAACTGTTGGTCAACGTTAAGTCAAGAAGTTGTCTAGCCCTCTTTTGCGCAAGACACCGACCGCCTGCTTCGTAGATTTGCTGGATTGACCAGAAGACGAGCACTACTGGCGACCGATCAAAGCACCCCGTATCTCTGCCACTGCAGCGTCACAGATCGTATCGCTATCCCGCTACACAATTGTGCCTGCATCAAGCCTACACGTAATTCACCAATACCATCAGTCCATCACTGAAGCTGCAGCGACATCCTACAACATCATCTTCACCACACCCTCTCACAATGCCCACGGAAGCCGAAAGCAAGGTCAAATCCTGGGGCTTCACCCGCGTCTTTACCTGGACCGATGGCCCGTAAGTGCATCGCGGCTGCTTCCTCTTCAGCAACTAACCTAGAATCGCAAGCCAGAAACGCTCACTATCCGCCACACACGCATGCTGGCCTTACCACCCACCTCATTACCAATGGAGATATGGTCCTGTGGTACCCGGACGATCCGGTCCCGGAAAAAACCACGTTTTGCGTTGGTGCTCGCGAGGATGTGGACGCTGGCCGACTTCACCAAGTTTCACCAAGTGCAAATTGGCAGCCGCGGGTGTACCTACGTCATCGGAGAATAGCACACGACATGCGGCGAACAAGATTCACCACACAGAACCGGAAATCGCTGCCGGACAAGGAAATCGAAAGCACAGAGCACATTGACGTGGTGCCAACAGTCGCATGATCCAAGGCGCGGCAGATGGCCCTCTGTTTCCGCGGCCCAAATGCAAAAGTCGCTGGCTGACCAATAACTACCCGCTTAATTCGACGCAATAGCACGACGAGTATATGTTTACCGTCCAATAGTGTCTGCAGCATTGTTTACATTGCCTATTACAGCAGAGCGACGGTGGTCGCGGCCTATAATAGCTGCGCATGTATTATCATAGCATGGCCAATCGCGGGGTCTGGATCGATTTCGACCCCAGAAACAATCACATCTGGCAATGGAATGGACAGTGTCACCATGAATAATACTTTTTCATCAGGTCTGCCGCCACTTCGCTGGCTGTCAGAATGTCGACAGCGTATCGTATGTCGAGCATGAACAAGCATCCGGTCTCCGTGCGCAAGAGTTGATGCCTTACTCGAGGATGGCGGGACCCGAGAGCTGAGCCTAACAAAGACGTACACCGGGTGAAATCATGATCTCGAGAATGTTTGGAAAGAAATTATCCACTTTTACAGATTCCTGCTGCAACTGCGACATGGCAGCCCTTATGAATCTATGGCAGTGGTCAACCTGGTGGCTGGTGTATATTCCAAGGCCTAAATACTGATACCGGACATGCTCGCGGGGCAAGGACAGGCGACCTCGCGGCTCACATGCATTACCGACTCGATCTGTATGCATATGGTCTTCGTGATTGGCCGCGCATATGATGTATCAGGTCACGGAATCAGACGAGCGGCGCCTGGTCAGCTAGTGTATCAATCCGGCAAGCTGGCATGGTTGCGTCTGAACCTTTATCCCTGGAATATCAGCCGAAAAGACAGAGCGACACCAAATCTTGGCCATGAGCTATATTCAACCAGAGGCTGAGTCATTAAGGTACCCGCCGCGTGCGAGTTTGCATGATGTACTTCAACTCAAAGGGTCCCGTGGAGCGCAATATCACGGCGACTGGCGGGGAAATCACATGCCAGTAATTGGCAGACAGAAATTTATGGCTGAACAAGAGTGAAGCCTGAAAATGGTTAATTCTCAAGGCGCGCGATCTCAGATGCGGGCTGACGCCGAAGCCCACGACGAAACGCCGACTGGCCTGATGAAGTGAGCAAGATGCGTTTGATGGGAGGCCGCGTTGAAGTGACCTGCAAATGAATATGCACCACCAGTTCCAGCTAGCTTTAACGCGGCGCAACCCAGCCGACACTTCGAATAGCCAAGACCACTGCTCGGACGGGTCCGCTCCGCGCTGTTCTCGCATAGGCAATTCTGCAACACTGGGCCCAACACGGGGTAAGGCATGAGAGAACCTTGAAAACGGCATCGACATGGCACGCATGGATGCCCCTCAAATTGCCGTTTCGCGGCCTAGCTTGTTTCATGGCTATATCACGATCATGTCTTTTTTTAACCTTTGCCTAAATGTACGCATGTTGCCAGTTTTTTTTCTTTTTGATATGTTGGCTGGTTGTTCGGGAGTTTTCATCGTCATTTGTTGAAGCGACTGCGCGAGCCCTTCTTCGCATCTGATTTTCTGCAAGCCATACGACTTGCTGGGAGAATGGGCAATTCTCACTCCTCCGAGAAGCACGGAATCCCATACCGACGGCGGCTCTCCAAGCACCAAGCCACGAGCGGCTGGGTACATATTGCGGGCGAAAACGACGACGATGGGCTGCCGACAACGCCACTGAGCGGTGCCTACCACGGGCAGGACGATGCTATCCCGACCGTACCAAAATTTGCATTGCTGCAAACTCAGAGCTTGTCGAGCATTCAATGGACTAAAAATAGCCCTAGTCTCGGCCATGATCTCTCAGCCCCAGCTGGCTGCTACAAAAGTCGACCCAGCCGCCACAGCACGGACACATTCCACCCACTTCGGAGCGCTCCCGTGTCAGGCAGCGCTCGGGCGGCGAGCTTGGAGGAAAATGAAGGGCTGGGAAATGACGTGGAAAGCAAAAGGCTTGACGATCGTTATTTTTCTTCTCCTCCTGCCCTGAGCAGCTCTTCATCAACCGAGTCCTGGCGCACCCTTTCCTCAGACTCGGACGCAAGTAAAGACTTGCCGCATTACATCCCGCATCGGCGCCGCTCTCTGCAACAGATACCGGGCCTTGGCACGCGACCGGAAAAGATTGAATCTGACACTGCATTGCATCGCACAAACGTGCCGACCTCATCAGTCCGTTCCCCATACTCTCCTTTCGTGCAGGCTGAAACAGAACCTGCCCCTCTTCTCACCCCAACCCAGTCCGGGGCCCTCGATGACCTCGGCAACTCTACCGAGGCGGGTTACAGGCAGCTAGGTAGTATAAGGCTTGGTTCTCTCCGGATTATGAATGGCTCGCCGCTTTCAATGCGGCGAGATGAAGCGAATTTGGATGAGGCGGCGGGCGTCGACGCCGACATGAGTGACAATCAGACCTCATCGGGTGATGCCGCCATCTCGCATCATACATCGCCATCTGAATCTCCTCCAAACGAAACTCGGGAAAATCCGACTTCTAGTGCGCACCTCCCTATTGACTCTTCAGACCCTTTACCGCAAGAGTCTCGAAGCAGCATGCACATCGGCGAAACTGTTCGAGGGCGCCAGGGCAGATTTTCAGGCGATAATCCACGAATATCTGTTGAAACGTTACGTGCCGGGATACCATCAGTTGTTAACGATGAGCAACTCAAGTTGACCAGGCGACAAAGCACGGGGGCCTCAGCGGACGACAGCTCTAGTGTATACTCTGATAATTTCATCCCGGTCATGCTTTCAGACGACATTATCCAGCACAAGCAGACCAACACCGACAACAGCAATGGGCCACAATTATCCTTTCAGTCTTTCCGAAATCTCATACGGCAAAATCGAGTCAAGAGTTATCTGCAAGCAAACAATAAAGCGGCACCCATGGAGAAACTCTCGGATCAAAGCACGGCATCCGGTCAAGACCCTTTTACAGAAGCACCGGCGCAGGTCCCAAGCACATCACGTCGCAAGTTGGCCAAAAAGCACTCCAGAGTCACATCGCCATCAGTATCTTCTTCATCCAGTATAGAGCCATACAACCGCAAGGCTACAAAGCCGCTGCCTCTGCCGCGGCAAACACCAAAGGGCCGGATTATCGGACAACAGCGAAATGGCCATGTCTCGAGCAAGTCAGACGGCCAAGTAGTCCAAATACGCTCTCCAGCTCCCGAAGAATATTCAGCGCCTCGCATTGCACAACATGTAGAGCACAGTCTCCACAATCGCTCAAGTGGCTACCGAACGACTTCCGAACGTGTGCCTATTTTCCTCGACAGAGCAAGCGCGATACCGCGGGCGCACGTTAGTTTTCGGGGGGATGTTTCTAAGCAGGTGCACGGGTCGATCAGAGTCGAGCAACTGCGAAGGTCGCAGACGGCTGAATTTAAACCTCTTCCTACCCCTAAACCCGATTTACCGCAAAGGAGAAGACCTATCAAAATCCCCGAGCCCATTCCGACTGGTTTCGGGATACGGAGCTCTTACGAGAGCCATAGGGAGCCACAGACAAGACAGGACATATACTCGCCTACGCCATCGCATGTTCGATCACGTATGATGCCTCTGGTGGCACAGCCATACAGGCCGTATCACGACGAGGACGACGACGAGCCACAGCTGTTCTCTCTTCATGAAGATAGCCCTTTTGTATCACCGCTGGACGACGAAGATCTTTGGCCCCGTGATACCGCTACTCAAACGGTGACCAAGCCGTCAACCTCTTTCCAGCCGCGCGAAGTATCGCCGATTCGCCACGCAAGGTCCATGCCCAGCATCCAAAACAGCCCCGCGCGCCCGCTTCGTACACCAGCACCGATCAGCACGCATAGCCGCCGCGCTGTGGAGCTGGCAGAGAGATGGCAGCAGCAGCAGCGGCAACGGCAATGGCAACGGCAAACACCAGGAACATTACTGGATCAGCCTAGACTATCAAACTTTTACGAGCATGTCCCCTCTCGTCGTCCGATGACGGCAGGCGGGATCGATGAGTACGATGCCTCTTCATTTCTGTTTGTGGAAAGAGACACCAGTCTTCCCCCGATTGTGTATCGAAACGGGATGCGTCGGGGCTCCGAGATTTCTTCCGCCATGTGGCGGCCGCCGTATCGCGTTTTGCATAGTTACTACTCGCCAGCATATAGAAACGCGCCAATTTGGGGATAGGTGGGACGCAGAAGACTGCATTGCTGTCTTGAGACTGAACGCGACAAAATACAATATCGATTGTGAAATAACTGTATACTAGCTCGATAAATATAAACATGAAGACAAAGAGAGAATCCAAACAGAAATATCTGACCATGGGTTTTATGTACAGCGGAATCAGAAAGCATCGTCGCGCTTGGTGTAAGAGGGCCCGTCCACGAAGTCGACCTTGCTCCTGCTGGTCAGCACGGGCGGCCGGGACACGAGGGACAGCCCCGGAACCTTGGCGCCGTCGCCGTCGAGCGCCCAGACGGAGACGCCGAGCCAGTTTTCCCCGTTGTAGTTGAGGATGCCCTCGGGCACGGGAAACTCGGTCTGCGGGCCAATGTTGCTAATGTACTTGCCGTACTGGAAGCCGTTGACGTAGAGCAGCGCGCGGTACGCAGCGGTGGTGGTGAAAGGCGCCGCCGCCGACGACGACGACGCGGTGCCGTTGTCGAAGCGAAAGGCGAGGGGCACGTCGTACCGGTCCGCGGGGAGGTCCAGGTCAAACTTGGCCGTGTAGTACGTGATGCCTTCCTTTGTGGTGCCGGCAAACGGCGTCGCGGCCTTGGTGAAGGCGTCGAGCGGGGGCGACGGCTGATGGTAGCCGTTGCGCTCGAAGAAGAGGCCGCCCTCGTTGAGCGGGCCGCGGAACTTGTCCCTGTAGTCCTCGCCGCCGAGGGTGCCGGCAATCTTCCAGCCGGTGATGGGCGTGGCGGCGGTGCTGTTGCTCGCGGAGGCGGAGTGCAGCTTGTAGTCGAGGATGCCGCGGGGCGCCTTCATGTCGTCGTTGCCGGGCGTCAGGTTCTCGTTGAAGCCGAGGCTGTCCAGGACGACGGTGAGGGTGTAGGCGGCGTCGGCGTGCAGCCTCGGAAAGGAGTGCGTGACGGTGACCGTGTCCCAGTCCTTGTTGCCGGCAAAGGAGCCGATAAAGGTCTGGTTGAGCCAGGCGGAGACGGCGTAGGCCGAGCCGCCCGAGGTGGTGAGCACGAGCCGGTCCTCGGCGCCGGTCGCGGTGAAGGAGCCCCGGAAGAGCATATTGCCCGTGTTGAAGCCGTAGTCGGCGCCGTACAGGGAGACGGGGGTGCGGAGCGGCGTGCCTTTGGGGTTGGTGGTGGTTGTGTGGTTGGCCTTGGTCCAGCGCGCGTCGTCGTAGCCGGGCTGGATCTCGGGCAGCGAATCCATGGCGTACCAGTCGAGGGATTCGAGATCGGGGAGCTTGACGGCGGGCAAGGTAATGGTTGGCTTGGCGAGCCAGGTGCCGTCGCTGGTCTTTTGGAAGGATGTGGCTTTGCCGTTGATGGACAGCTTGGAGGCGCCTCTGGGAGCGCCGATGATCTCGAGCGAGGTTGTTTGGTTGAAATCGGCCTGGATGGAGACGGTCCTGCCATCCACAGAGGCGGAGCGGACTAGATATCCTCCATTGACGATGATGGTCTCTGGGTTCATCACAGAGCTGCCGTACGCGGAGCCGCCCTTGGGGAGCACCGGCGCCCAGTAGTTGTAGGCACTGTTGCGGTCTGTGTCGTGTCAGTGCTGGATTTGCAATTTCGCCAGCTGCGTTACTTACCAAGCATGAATACGGTGAGATTGCCAAAGCGGATGACCTGACGCTCTGGAGTGGGCGTAAACTGTACAATGATGGAGCTGTTTCCCTGCTGCTTGTAGGCCACCTTGCTGCCGTGGCTGTTGTCCACGCCGATTGCGTTCTTCAGGGCAAACTCGTGCAGCTCGCCAGGCCCGCCGTACATGATGACGACAGTCTGGTTGTCAAACTTTTGCCATGTCATAATCTCGGCGGTAGAATACAAAAGCGTGTGGTCTCCAACGGAATAGTCGGTAACATGGAACTTGGAGTCTCGTCCAGACAGGGTCAACTTGCCGCCAGTCTGCGGGATGGACAGAGTTCCCTCGGAGGTGGGCAGCTTCACGGTATACGATACCGAGTCTCGGCTCTGATAGTCTGCATGGCGGACGACAAAGTAGTTGCCGGTCTTGTTCGAAAGCATGGGCGTGATGGTAACGTCCTTGCTGTCGCTGAAGACGCCGGTTGTAGGATCGCCAGGCGCGGCTTCTAGAATGGACGGAGAAACGCGCATAAACTGCGCTTCCAGCTTCATCTCCGAGTACTTCTCACGGTCAATGTATCGATCCTCTCTGATGCTCTGTGGCTGAATTAGTGACGTTCTTTGGCATACTACAGGTGAAAGAAACGTACGGCGCCGTAGTCGTAAGAGGTGTATCCGTTGGGATGGCCCAGGTTGCCCCAATTGGTGCCGCCAAAGATCTGTCTTTGTTAGATGGCGCACTGAGTACAAGTCAAATACGATCCTACCATGTAAATGTTGAAGATGTTGACACCAGCAGCGAGGTTGTTCTTGTTCAAGACGCGAGAAAACTCGTGGTTCACAAGTTTGTAGCATTGATCAAAGCCATAGCCGCCGAAAGGATCGTAAGATCCGCCTTGAAACTACGGCAAAGAGCAGTCAGCCCTCACCGCACTGGACATGCTAGAGGGGCAGATTTACCTCGACGATTGAAAATGGTGTGCTTGGGCTGAGTCGCATGTGTGTCTTGTGCAGGTCAGTAGGCAAATTACCGGCGGGCCACACGTCGGGGTGAGCCTACTGCGTGTTAGCACCCAATGTCTTGTCGTGGGGGGATGACTTACGCAGTCAAAACCGAGAGGATACGAATCAAATCCCTAAAGATGGTTAGGACAAAGCTTTGGAGTCCTACTTTGCCGTGTCTTCGCCATACATAAATATCTACTTCGCCCTCGCCAGTGCCTGGAGCACCAGTACCGCCAGGATACGAATCATTGTCGATGAGCGGCACCACAATGCCGGCTTTGCGAGCCTGATCAATGACGTACTGCATGTACTTTTTGTTCGGGAACGGGGACACCGAGGCGCCGCTGTACTCATTCTCGGGCTGGAACAGAATGACCGGGCCGCCGTTTGTAATCTGGGCCTTGGCAATGATGGCGCCAATGTTGGCCATGTAGCTACACCATTATCAGCACGCACACAAGTCCCGCCTCGTATTGTTTTTCTGCGCTTATCCCACTCACTTGTCAGTTGCCTCGAGGTAGTCTGGGGCGTCAGTGCGAAGGATGCCCTTGATGCGCTGCAGCCAGCCGGGGTATCCGCCTCCAGAGACCTCGGCGTTGATATACGGGCCAGGCCTGGCCAGGAGGTAGACTCCCGCCTTGGTAGCGGCTTCGAAAAAGGGCTCGAGGGAAAAGATACCGTCAGCGCGAAACTCGCCCGGTTTGCCTTCAACCAGAGCCCAGTCCACGTAAAACGAGACCATGTTGAAGCCCAAGGCCTTGATCTTCTCAAAGACGTCCAGGTACAGCGAGGGGACTGGGAGTCTGAAGGGGTGGAATTCGCCGGAAAACATCATGGCACGCTCGCCACGAATAAAGAGCGACTTGTCATCCCAGGTGATGATGTCTTGCAGCAGGTCTTTCTTGCCATGCTCGTGAATGATGCTGTACGCTTGGTTGCGGTCACCGAGCGTGAGACTTTGGACCGCTGGTACAGTCAGGGCCGCCAACAGGGTATAGGATAACTTCATGGCTAGGTGTTGTAGAGGCGTCTCTACTATCGTATCTACAGCAGATCTCTCGAGATGAGACAGTCCGCTGGGAAGAGAGGCGTCGCGCTTCTTTTAAGTTGCTCTTAGCCTCATATCACCCTTGCTAGTCTATGCAGTGACACTACATATATCCAATATTTTCAGATTGTCAAGAAGCCCGTCTCGGGATGAACGGCGCGGTCCTCCCGACTATGTTCGTTTTGGGAAGGTGAATAGGCAGATTCCTAGACAATGAGCATGGCTCTCGGCACCCTGGCCTCCATAGATATGAAATCGATCTCCTCATGATGCCGAGCACGAGATGGTGGAAACTGCCGTTCGTGAACTACCAAAGGACGCTTGATACAATGGCCAGAGTCACGATGGGCAAAGTCGTTCTGGCAAGAGCCGCTATACAGGCCGGGATAAAAAGGTGCTGCGATGGGTAAATTAAAGGATCCTTTTACCATGAACGACGGCGCAAGTCAGTCGAGCAAATGGTGAGACGGCGCACGGGACCACGGCGAACTCGCTGTCATTGGACTACCGGTAAATGTCATGCCACGCTCATTGTCGACGGCGCGCGCTCGTTACCGTGTAACTAATGGCAGATCGCGTTCAGAGTTAGCGTCGTCGCTGTAGCGTGGGGGAACAGAACTGATGCAGGTCCGGTGCTCATTCTGGCCTGCATATGCAGCGTTACATTCGGCGCAATACGACCGTAAACTGCGCTCGGGACTAGACATCCTGATCAGGTTCTTGCGTGTGCTCGTTACCGGACAAGCCACAAACGCGTCGCAGGTCGCGTGCTTTTCGGTGGACTAATAAATTCAAGCGTGTGAGGCACGGCTTCTGTTACATGCACCAAAAATACCTTACTATATCTGGGGTTGTAAAAGCTGAACCGTTTTCGTTATAGGGTAGTTACACAAGCTGCCACGCAGAGTCGGGGTGGGCAGACTCCTCCATGATCCGGTCAATAAAGCCAACGGGAATGCCGTTTTGCTTCCAGACGTGCGCGTCCTTCATGACAAAGTTGACTTTGCGGAGAGCCGACTTGTCGACGCGGGGGCTCGGTATCGAGAGCGATCATGTCAGCGCGATTGCCCCTCTCGAGCCAGCCGAACCGGTACCCGCAGGCATCCTTGCCACATGACTTCCAGCCGCCGAGCATGCAGGCTTCCAAAACGTCCTCCACAGGGATGCCGGCTTCCACTAGGAGCTCCATCTCCCTCGCTCCTTGGCCGTGGTTAAAGGCGCCCGTGTCGCCGCCAGCCGCAAGACGCACGCCCATGTCGTGGGCCATTTTGGCTATGGCCTGGACCTCCTGGACTCTATCCTTGGCGGTCGCCTCGACGACGGCAAGAGTTGGCACGTAGTTGTATTTATTGTCGGCCATGGCCTGGACAGCTTGGTGGGAGGCCTCGGTACCGTGCTCGATGGTTGTCACGCCGGCTTTGGAAGCCATGGTCACGGCTCTGGCAGTGCCCGCGTGGCAGGCGACGAGCAGGCCAGCAGACTCGGCCTCGTCAACAATGGCGTTCATCTCGTCCTGCGTAAACATGACCGTGGCGGGGTTTCGGTTGGTGGGAGGAAACAGGATGGGGTCGCCCGACGGAGGAGCACGTAGAGTATTGCGCCTGTAGTCGGCATAGAACTTGATAATGTCGGCGCCGTCGGCCACTCGTCTGCGGACAGCGCGTCGTACTCCATCGACACCATCACAGGGATCGCAGATGGACGGCGGCTGCATGCCGTTGGCGTAATTTTCGGTGCGGATCGCGTAGGAGCCGGTGGTGGCCAAGCAGCTTGTTGCGACAAACAGGCGCGGTCCAGGCGTGAGACCACGGTTTACGGTGTCGCGGAGGCTGGCGTCGTGGGAAGCCAGGCCCTCGGTACCCAGGTCACGATACGTGGTGTATCCCGAGAGTAATGCGATGCGCAGGTGGTTGACAGCACGGACAGTGCGCTCTACAATGCTCTCGTCACGCATCTGCTGTTCCGATGAGCGCTCACTGCATCACTACTTAGTGCTTGGCCCGTTGAGCTGTCGGGGACCTGCTGGTATGGCTGAACGGACCGGTAGGCATGTAGAAAGACATGGGTATGCGCATCTACAAAGCCAGGCATGGCGACCTTGCGGCGCAGGTCAATGTCGCCAGGTTTCACCTGAGCCACAATGCTCTCTCGTTGAACGACATCCTCAATGGCGCCGGTGGCGGGGTTGACGACTATGGAAATGTTCTTTTTGAACAGCTTTGAGGTCGGGTCGAAGAGGGTGGAAGTGTGGACCGTGAATGTTCGAGTGGCCATCGTGGCGAGAATAAATTGAGTTCCCACGCACTTTTTGGAAGCTTTCTTTCAAGAGAGATGCAAAGATAAAGGATCAAATCACAAAGGCGAGTTTGGAGGTTGCCAATGCTGGCTGTCCTCGGGTGCGTCTGCGGCGAAGGGCGTAGGACCCTGGCTGGCTAGCTAAAGCTAACACCCGGACAGGCCAGACAGGCCGCTCGCTGTATTCATACTTGCGCCTGAAAGACGCGGCATACAGAACTTTTTGACCAGAAAAACACCGCTGTTACCAGTACGCGCCCTTTGTATTCGTAGACGTGCTGTCTTTGAGCTGAAGCGGCCAACCAAAGACAGTGTGGGTGAATGAAAGAGCCAAGGGGAATCGTGTGCCGCTGCGCCGTTTGACCTGTAAGCCAACATCTGCTGTTCCGTCCAAGGAGCCGTCCAAGGTACGATTTACGAATCGACTGCTCTTGAGCATGCGAGAACTGGTGGCTGCATGGTGGCTGATTGTGAGAATGTCCCAGCTGGCTAGACAGGGTCTATTTTAGGACGAGGCTGCCGATCACCGCTGGTAAAGTCGGGCCAGCAGCAGCTGTCCATCCTCCAAAGCCTGCATTGTATTCCACAACGAACGACCAGTGCTAGGCATCAGTAATGCTAGCATTTCGTTGCGTTTGCAATGTGAGCTGCCATCCTGATCAGTGACTGCGCCTTGATATGCCGGTGCTCCCAAAGCGTTGCGGCCGCGGACGGTCCCCTACAACTCCGTGACATGGGCCATACAGGGAGGGGCTGAGCAGCCCAAGGGCTGTCGAGACAAGAGTTGAGAGGTCACACACTGGGAATGGAGGCCAACAAGAAATGGCGGGGCCATTGTTGATGAGGCTTGGTACCGATACTTTGTCTGCTTCTTATCCTCGTTCCCTCGCCGTTGGCTTTGTTCTCTGCAGGGAACCGAGCCGCCGGGGCCTGCCTATGCATATGCTTGCAAAAGCTCCTTCGGGTTAGATGTCGTCGCGTGGTGGCAGTCTTGAATTTCTACGACATGCGCGGCCTCGTCAGATATCACGATGTGTCAACACAACAACTCTGGCGCGCCACGTCAGAGCTAGCCTTGGCGGTTCCGCCCAGCCAGTAAAAAAAGGCAAAAGGATGAAACTGCAGCTTGGTTAGGGCCCTTAGGCACAGGTGCAGAGAGCTTCAGGGCATTTTTCAGGGTCAAGTGTCGCAGGCCGCATGGTCTGGGCGTCGGCCAGGCCTGTGGCTGCAGCGGCATGAGCGGTCGGTGGCGCTCCCGATCTGCGTGAATACGAGTCTCACCACTCCTTTTTGCACGGCCTGTGCAAGCTGCCAGCCCTGGCCTGCCTGGTACATACCCTTGCTCTTGATAAATTTCCATCACTCCAATGTGTCACTTGGCCGTCTTTTATTTTTCTCCGGCCTGATTCTTTGTTTTCCTTTCCGCTTTCCAGCCCTTTTTTCTCACCTCTTTCTACCATCGTTTCGCATTTGATACCAACAGGACACGCATCGTCTTACTAACTAATACTGCTCGCGTCTTTCTCACGCTCACTGTATCGGCACCCGAGCTCTTTTTAAGAGCACCAGCACAGCCCACCTACCACCACTCAGTTTTGAGCGGGCCAACCACCAGCAAGCAAGCACTTTCGCCTATTCGCAACTTGGAAAGAGATTTCGAACGACATTCTGGCCGTACCCGATTTTCTACTTGTTTTCGTTTGACGATTAATACCGGCTTCATTGTGCAGAAAAACCAGGCTATTTACTGCCCGCCATGTATTCGCCTCGCTTCCTGCTGCTCATGCTCGCGGCGCTCTGCGTTGTTGACGCGGCCCTGATGCAAAATTTCAACCTGGGACGCCAGGGTGATGCCGCCGTCAGCGCAACGGGTAGTGACAAGAAGGAATCGTCTACGGGAAGCGCGACCACGCCGGCTTCGTCGACTCCGAGCTCCTCTGCCACCCCGTCGACCACGCCGCCGTCCAGTTCCAGCACTGCAGCGCCTACGTCGACGCCGACTCCCACATCAACCCCAGCTCCGACCTCAACTTCCCCGCCGTCCTCCTCCTCCTCCTCCCCAACCACGCAAGCTCCCCCAACGAGCACCCCCGTACCGACTTCCTCGCCGCAGCCCACTTCGCAGCTCACGTCGCAGCCCACAGGGCAGTCGACTACGCAGGAAGAGGAGCCGACGTCCCAGTCTACCTACACCAGCTTCGTTACGTCGACGAGCACTCCGCCCCCAGCCAGCACCACCAAGTCCACGCCGACGCCCGGCCTGAACTCGGACAAGGACGGCGCCACCTCGGGCATGCCTGCCAAGACGCGCAACACTGTCATTGGTGTCGTTGTTGGCATTGGCGGTGCCATCCTGCTAGGTGCTCTGGGCATGGTTGCCTACAGAATCTGGGGCCGCAAGAAGCAGTCGGAAGAAAGTGACGGCCTGATGAGCTACGACATGAGCACCAACGGCTACGAAAAGCATGAACCGTCCAACTCGATTAGCAGCACCAGCAACCAGCGAACGCCGTTCCAGTCGACGTTGGAAAATTACCACCAGCCAAGCAACGTCAATCCTTCGTCCAACTTTTAAGTCTTGCACTATTCGGATGACTGCTATTGGACAAAGCGTACGGGTACCCAGGTGGCAGAGTGTCAAAAGGGGAGATAATGGAGGGCGGTAATACAAGCGCGAAATAGCGCCGCGATTAACACAGCGCAGGCTGTGAGCCGATTGTACGAATCTGGACGACATTGACTGTCTTGAGCTGTTTGATGAAGCGATGCACGTGAGAGCACGTCGCGCCAGGCCCGTCGTGGGTGCAACACTTCATATAGTACATGACATTTGGTATTTGTTTTATTTTTGGCGCTGCATAGCGAGTAACTAGTGTTGTCACTTTTTTGTACGTGGAATAGAATTAATTAATAGTTAGCATTCTGCATAAATTTCAGCTGCCGTGAGTCTGCAGTTACGTCATTTGGGGAAATTGCAACTCTCTCGACTGCGGGAGGAGAGTGCTGTGCTAGACCGGGTTCTTTGAGTCGTGGTTTGTGCCAATTCCCACGCAGGTGGACACCATGCAATTCGTTGCGCTCAAGCAGTGGCCATTAGGATGCGGACAGCACAATGATGCAGGGTGCATCCTCAAGAACATGTATCTATATGCAGACCGGAAATGGCATATCAAAGTTATCGTCGGCACGTTTGTGCATTGCGGCTCGCGGCGCAAAGAGAGCATGAGCGAGCCATGGTAAATATCTACAGGTTTACTGTCCATGTGTCGCCTGCTTACCAACTCGTCGTCAAAATTCCATCATAATGTTTGTTGGTAACAATGCAAACTACGTCCGACGTCTGTCAGTGTCAGATGCAAAGCCCTTGACCAGTATTCGCATGCTAGTTAAATATCACTCCTTTACAGATTATTAGTTACTGGTATTCGGACAGATTTTACTTGGCGGCATTCATTACTCATGAACCGGCCCACCGCCAGAAAACCCGCTGAAAATGCTGGGCCTTTCCCGGCCGTCCCCAGGCTTCCTGGGCGGGAAGCTCCCGGCTGGCCCCCTGGGTCTAACTCTTTCTGGGACCTCGTGCCTTCTGGTGCGTGCTTCTGTTCACAGTTCTACTAGTAGTGGAGCAGACTTGAGAAAAGTGGGCGTCATCATTTACTTTCTTGTAGGTGGACCCAAAGTTTTTTTTTTCTTCTTCTTTACAATTTACTTTGCCTTTAGTCCTCGGTCGTTGTCTTGTTGCTTCTTCACTTGCTATTCACAGTGTGCATTCCAGGTGAACAAGAACGCAGTCGCCTAACTATGGATGAGTAGCTATTGCACTTCTTTGCTGGAGACGTAGTTGTAGAGCACAAAACGAGACACTCGGCGCCTGTCCCGTCATCTGCAGCGTCTGCCGTCCGTCAGAATGGGCTGGACTGATGCGCAGGGACTCTGCGTGTCTATACGCTCGGCTACTTTGCCCCCAACAATTGTTAGCAGATACATGCTACCACTGAGACATGCCCTCAGTCCTCACGCAAAAGCAGTGTGGCAAAATGTACAGCTCATCAACTACGGCCTTGCCTTCAAGTACATGTTCCTAAAAGTACTGGTACCTACATGGATACCCAAGATGCCGCTTTCTTGCTGTGCTAGCCCTGCAGGCTGCCATACAGCACAGCGCCGACTCGGGTCTGGCTGGCCCGTCACTCCGTGTCCGCTGCCATCCTTCCACGGGGCAAAGGGAAAGTACGTAACCAAGGAGTGATGCAGAGGCTGATGGGAGGCGATTGTCATACCAGTATACTTGCTTAGTTTGATACTGGCAGCGACTCGGTGGGAAGACCTAACTGCATTCTAAGTGTACTGACAGTAAACCCGTCGAGCAGTGTACCAGATGCCGGCCCAGCCCCGCGGTTGAGCCAAAATGTGCGGTCAAGACAAAAAGCGGCCAGCATTAGATCTACTGGTACAGAGTACATGCATCGCTCTTCATTAGGCTACTGCTAGGAAAGTGGAAGGTACCTTGTCGACGAATCCTTGCTGCCAACTTCTCCAGGTCTTCCATTGGTGGCTGGGCTCCATTCTCGCCCACCTAATGCAATCCCCCAACCTCCAATGCCACCAGTTCAGACCAGCTCTCTCTCAAACTTTCCTCGCACCTCGGTCGCGATTGTACTGCCCTCCGATGTGTTCGGTCGCATCGACACATCTTCTCCTCGTCTGTTGACTCCCGTTCGCTTCTATTTCTTGTTGATGCCGTCGCTGCCTACATCGCTGTAGGCTCGGAAGCGCTTCTGCGTATCCGCCCCCTTTAATTGACAAAAAAGGGTCGTCATAAAATCGACGCGCGACGCGTACCCACACTCCTGAGCACCGCAACTTCCTTTTCGAGCCTCTGATTTGGGTTTTGAGAAGAAGAGAAGAAGAAAAAGCACGAGAGTGAGCTTGATACGAGAGATTGAAAAGAGATTCAGTGCCAGGCGACAAGTACTTCGTCTGCGCTGATCTCAGTTGGTAAGGAAGCAAACGCACCGTCATTGTAAAAGGACTGGCCGCCTTGTGGTCGATGTCACCACAACGCCGGCCAACTCCCGTCCCGATATACATCATTTCCGCCGTCAAGATGTCCAACTGACCAGCCCTCTGCGCCTGCTATTAGACTTCTCGTTACGACGTCGTCCTCGAAGCTGTCAACCTCCGGCCCTCCACGTGCGCAGGCACTGGATGGTTCTGGAGACTCTCGCCCGCAAGAACAGCCGCCAGCATCTCCGGCTCTGTCAACGGCCTCCACCGCCGACGGAGACGACGACCAAGACCTCGAGTCTGAACCTCCTGCCCCGGAACTCCCGGCACCCAAGTTGTCTGACCGGGTTTCCGCGCTTCTCCGATCGCCAACTCGAGCAAGCGACGACCTCTTTGAGACGGCCAGCTGGGGCTCCCCGTACCCGCCGCACGATCGCAACGTACGTCGCCAGAGCTTCAGCAGCGACCTCTCTGAAGACTCACCGATCCATCAGCTGGACCTCGACACTCCGTTTCTCCGCCCGGCTCCCGAGTTCCCTCTGCAGCCGGACACTGAACCCCGTGAGCCCCTGAGCGCCGCCGCCGCCGTTCTCGCCAACCGAGTAAGGCGCAGTAACAGAGGACTCACCGAGGACTGGATCCGCGCGCACACCGCTGCTGGAGAAGGAAACATCGAGCCCCGCCTCTGGCTTAGTGACGGGAGCGATAGTGAGCACTCTTCACTGAGCGGCTCCGAATTAGCCTGGTTGGGCGAGCTCACCCCCAGAGCTGTCAAGGCCGCCAAAGCCGCCAAGAAGCAGACGCGACACCCACGTGCTAGTGCCAGCATTGAAACCCTCAAGCCTTCCGAAGTAAAAGGTCTCAAGCTGGGTAACTCAACGAGCATGACCTCCGAACCCGAGCCAATGCTCGAGCCGGCCTCCATGGCCCCTCCCCAGCGCGACGAGCCTATCGGCCAGTCTGCTGAGGAGGGACACATGACACCACAGCAGAACGCTGAGGTGACCTCGACACCGTCCTCCGAACTTTCAGAGGCAACTGTGAATGAACCTGCTCAGCCGGCTGCCGAGAGTCATGCCCCGGTCCCTATCCCCTCGACGCCCAAAAGGCTCAAGGAAAAGCCTCTACCAAAGGAACCCCCTATGACGCCCCGGATCAAGAAGAAGGTTCCATGGAGAGGGAAGAACATCATGATTTTAGTCCCCCGTGACGATGACCGTGGCAGGCCTGGCAAGGCCCCTTTGCCGCTGCGCCCAGATGAAACCGCGCGCATGTTTGCGTCTTGGAAAGAGCTCGGATACAGCGTCGAAGGATTCGACCTGATCGTCGAAGACTACCAGCCCCCCGGCACCGACGATGCCCAGAGCCGAGATTGCTGGCCCTCGGCCGAAGACTTGATCCAGGAGCGCTCTAGTGGCCACTACCAGGTCACTTTACCAGACTTGAATGCATGGAAGGACTACGTCCAAGAGCTCCAAGAAGCCAAGCTCAGAGCGCTTGGTGTTTCTGATGCTACTGAGGAACCTCCTGCGCCCTCCATTTCTCCGTCGCTTATACTCCCTTCTCGCCAGGCTTCCGCTCAATATCCTCCACTGCCTTTTTCGCCGCCGATTCCCACGTCTTCGGCGTCAAGCAACCCTGGCTTCAAATTTCACTCACAGCTGCTCTCTGGTACGACAACGACAACTCAAAGCCCCGGTATTGCTTCTCCGGTCCCATTCGGACAAGTACAGGGCAAGTTCAACCCTCGCCAGTCCATCTCGCTACCGACTGGCAGCTCTCCCTTCCAGATGTCACATGCCCAGGGCTGGCAGAATCAAGCCGGCATCCTACAAAGCCTTGCTCGCATGGATTCGCCACTTCTTGGCCTCAATGGTATCGTCTCACCGCAGTCTCCCTATGACCTGGATGGCTTCCCTATATCAGGGAGTCCTGCCTTCAATGCCCACCAAAGGCACCAGTCTCTGCAGTACTTTCCTCAGCAAATGGCCAGAGCATCGCCTTCTCTGCAGCAAGTGCGCGAGGATGAGGAAGAAGAAGACTACTCCAAGAGTCCTTCCAAGACGCCGGAGCCCACCAAGCCGCAGCGAGCCCCAATGCAAGCCGAAATGCCAGACGCTCAGTATCACCTAGAGGAGCAGCTCCGCAATCAGCTCGAGCACGAGGATTACAACCCCCAAGCTCAGGGTAACTCTGCTACCCATCACGAGAATCTTGCCTCGGCCCACAATCGCCAAGCATCCGGCAACCTGGCTGTGTCGGAGCACTTTGCCAATGACCAGGTCAAGCCCGTCGTCCTTCATCATCCCCGTCCTCACAGCCGTGGCCAATCGATTACACAAAACTTCTTCCGAGACCACGCTGCGTCAGCTGATGGATCCAACTTTGGCCGCCTGAATGGCATCCCCGAGTCCAACAAGCCTGAGCCCGATGAGGCCTACGAGATCGAGACAAACCCCAGCAACCTAGGTACTCCAGTACAAAATTTTGAATTCCCAGCCATGCTTCTCCAACACCAGAAGACAATGTCGAGCGTGAGCAACCCTTGGAGCAATGTCAACAAGTCTGCCGAGGCTCCTGACCACGAAAGGAAAACATCGACTTCGAAACTCAATGTCAAGGCACCCGAGTTCAAGTTCAACCCTACAAGTAACTTTACGCCTGGTCTATTCAATTTCTCTTCTGCCCCTACCTTCCAGCCTGGCGCAGCAAGCTTCCAGCCTGCAGTCTTCCAGGCTGGAGTCGCTGACTATGTCGAGCCTAGTCCTCCTCTCGCACAGTTTGGCAGCTCCTCCTTTGGCATGGATGCTGGCTCTCCATCATTTAATCCAGGCCAGAGTGAATTCAGCTTCTCTAGCTCGGGGCCCAAATTCAGGCCTGATGCACCCTCATTCACTCCGTTCCAGGCGCTGGCCAACTCGCTCAACAAGCCTGCCAAGAGCCACAAAGGCCGCACAGACTCCATCTTTGGAGACATCAACATTGATACCAGTGAAGTCGTTCGACCGAGCCGCAAATGCAGGGCAATTCCCATCATCCGACCTTCTAGCAGATCGTCGGCCAAGTCGCCCTTGCTGGGTGTTGCTGAAGAGTCTCAAGAGGACGGGATGAACAGCGACGGCCGGCCTGTTCAGGACGAATCAAGAGCCAAGCGCGCCAAGAGCCAAGCGCCGGAGAACGAAGATGTCGCTTCTTTTGCCCAGATGCCTCTTGCAAGCATCTCGGAGAATAACCACGATAACGCTTTGTTCATTGACACCTCAATGTCATCTCCCGGCACCGGGGACGTTATTGAGACCAAGCAGACCACCGCTCCGCCTTCTGAGACTTCACCGGCTGCCAAGCAAGATGAATGGCACCCTCTTCAAACGGCCAAGGATGCTGTCATCAACAGCCACAAAGCTCAACATTCTGCGGAGCTAAAATCAAAGAAGAAGGCCCACAAGAGGAACTCGCTCTCTGCCACTGCTATCCCGTTTTCGCCTGGTGCCATGTCTTATGGAGAGGAGTCGCCGGCGACGCTGACCCGCGCACAGCCAAGCCCAGTCAAGCAGACGCACTCTGGTTCCATTTCCGACATTAAGAAGATTTCTCCCAAGGTCTCGGATGAATCTCAATCCTCGTCGCCCATGCCTTCGGCCAGACCCAAGGGCCTCAAGGCCTCTCGCTTTGCCCAGGCTGAGCCGGAACCAGCAAACGGTCCTGTTCCCACACCAGAGCCTCAGCCCGAAAAGACGATTGCCGAGGACACAGTCGTGGACGTTATACCATCTATTGAGCCTCAAAACACCCTGGTTGATCTCAGCGAAGAGCCTGTCAAGGCCGACGCCAAGGCAGAGCCAACCTTTGAAGAGATCGACGCTGTCATGCAGCAAATGGAGATTGATCCCAGCATGGGTGTCAAGAAGAAGCCCCTGGAGAAGTCCATGTGGAATCAGCCCACCCCTGTTGCCAGCCGACAGCCATCCTACACGCTGCGCCCCGCTGCACACGAGTTTGTTCCTCAATTCAATCAACCAGTTCCCCCGTACCCCAAGGACTCCCTACTGGAGGACCCATTCATCGATCCCCCCAATGCCTGGGAGGATGGACAGCAAATTGCGGCTATGCCTGCCAGCGACTGGGAAGGTGCCTTTTCCGAGGACGAGCATTCCAAGCTCGAGAGTAGGACACAGTTCTTTGACGGCAGAGTCAATGAAATTGTTGGCAGTTTGTTAGCATCTCGCCTCGAGCCTGTGGAGAAGACTCTGCTTGCTATCCAGTCCTCTCTTGGTGGCAAGAGTCGTCGCGCTCCTTCGTCCCGACGTGAGATTAGAAGCACGACTGGTGAAAACCAAGAAAGCGATGCTGATGACGAGGATGATGAGCCGATCTTGAACCGCTCCGCGAGCCCGCGCAGGGATCGCCGTATGGATCAGATTCGTGTCGCCATCGCCGAGGCTTTGGCCACGCAGCAGCAGAATGTTGCCGCTTTACCGGAGGCCTCATCTGCCGACCACCCGTCTATCCTGGCTGCGCTCGAGGAGATGAAGCAGCACATGAGCACATTCAAGAACACGCCTCACCTGGACCGCGACATCGAGCGTGGGCCTGCAGAAGACATCAGGCCCAGCACCTCCAAGTCCGATGATGCTATTCTTGTGAAGCTGGATCAACTACAGACAAGGAACATTGATCTGGAGCAGCGTCTGCAATTCGAGCAGCATAAGATTGAGAAGGAAGTCCAGGAACGTCGTGAAGCCGAAGATGCTGCCGCTGAACTCCATCGCAAGCTCAACGCTGCCGAAACTCGCGTTGAGGTTGAGATCATCAACAAGAGTGTGTATGACCAGCGCGTAGGAGATCTCGAAGAGCGTCTCAGACTGCAAGAAGAGAAGACCGAAGAGGAGCTCAAGCAGCGCCGTCTTCTTGAAGACAAGCTGTGCGATGCACAGCGTCAACTCAAGCACGCTTCTGAGGAGGAAACTCGTCTTGGCGATACCCTCGAGGACCGTGATCGCAGAATCAAAGAGCTGGAGCAGCTTGCTGGCAAGAAGGCTATGCGCATGACTCTGTTGGAGGCTGCTTCCAACAACGCAAGCCAGTCGCAGAGCGAAATGGCCAACAAGCTCAACGCCCTGGAAGGCGACTTGAAGGAGGTCCGCCAAGACAACACTCACTGGCGCACCGAGGCTGAGCGAGCCGACGAGGCTGCTCGCCGTAACGCTGGTGAGCTCGCTGTTACCCGCGACGAGAACAAGGGCCTCCAAACCACCCTCCAAACTCTCACTGCCCAGCTGCAAGAAAACGAGCGCCTCCGTGAATCCTGGCGAGGCAAGTTCATGTCCCTTCAGGAGGACATGGCCAACGCTGCTCGTGAGGTCGCCGAGGAGAGCGCCAGGCGGATCAAGAAGGACCAGGCTATGCTTGCGCGCCAAGAAGTCCTGGATGCCAGACTACAGGCCGAAGCCAAAACGCGTGAGCGTCTGGAAGTTGAGATGGAGCGCCTCCAGACCAACGAAAGAAGCGGCATGCGTGCCCTCAACGAATGCACACGTCTCGAAGGCATCCTCGGTGAGCTCCGTACCGAAAAGGACAAGCTTCAGCAGACTGCTTCCCGCTACCAGCGCGAATTTGAAGAAGCACGAGAGTCTGGCGCCAGCGAAGTCAAGCGCACCAGAATGGCCATGCAGACTGAGATTGATGCTGCCAACAACCAGGTCAACGTTGTCCGTCAGGATCTGGAAGATCAAAACACCAAGCTCCGTGCCGAGATTGACAGCATCAAACTCGAGGCTGATACTGCCAAGGAGCGCAATGAGATGCTAATGGAGGGCGAGCAGACCAGCAAGACCGAGGCCCTGGAGGAACTTGAGCAAAAACACCAGAACGAGATTGAGGATATGCAAACCCGCTATGAGCGCCAGATCAACAACGCTACCGAGGACGCTCAACGATCTGAAGAGGCTCTGCTGGGTCGCCTCAGCTTGTCTTCGTCCAAGGTTGAGCACCTCCAGGATCGTATTCTACACCTCGAAGACAAGCTCGAAATCTCCAAGCAGGCCGCTGCCGCTGCTGCCCAGGCTGCCAAGTCTGTCGGGGTTGAACCTAGCCCTGCTGCTGCTCCAGCTGCTGCTCCAGTGCCCGCTGCCCGCGCCGCTGCTGCCTCTGAGCTGCCCGAGAAGATCTCGCCCCAGGCCCTTCGTGAATCCATCATGGTTCTCCAAGAGCAGCTTCAGGCCCGCGAGCAGCGCATCGAGGAGCTTGAGCAGGACGTTGCCAAGCTGGACCCTGATGCACCTTCCAAGATTTCGAAGCGCGACGACGAGATTAGCTGGCTGCGTGAGCTCCTTGCTGTAAGACACAGCGATCTACAGGATATCATCAATGCCTTGGCCGTTGACTCCTTTGACCGCGAGAGAGTCAAAGACGCCGCCATCAGACTCAAGGCCAACCTGCAAATGGAGGAGCAGGAGCGCGAACGAGCAATGAACGGTGGTTCGGCTATCACCCTGCCCAACATCGCTCAGAGCATCCAAGCCGCCACTCCACGAGTCGCCCAGACCATCGGTTCCGGCTTCAACGCGTTTGACCGATGGAGAAAATCTAGCCAGCCTTCGTTCTTATCCGGCGTGCTCAACTCACCTTCGGCTGGGCCTGCCGCCACACCCTCGCGAAGCAAGGGTCCCAGCGCCCAGCAATCTAAGCTTCTCAGCGGGCTGTTGACGCCTCCTGCCTCTGGTCTTCGTCAAACACCCACTGCTGACAACAAGCCCCAGCCGACGGCTTTTGCCAGCACTGGACGCCGGTTTCCGTCTCACGGCAGTGCCCATAACCGTCTACGCGGGGAGTCAGAGTCTTCTGCTCCCGCCAACGACGAGGGAACAGAGGCGCCTGGAGACACCACGCCGCCGCATCGCCAGGAGCAGCCAGCGGACCCTGTCACGCCTCCCATGATGCGCCAGAGTGGCTACGACTCTGACGCGCAGCCTGGCGACTTTGATGATCATGACTTCTTTGAGGATTGACGTGAAGCGAGGCACAGCCGTACGGTCAACGTGATCACCACAACTTGATTAACTTTTTATACATATTTCCTTTGTCCAGAAAATGCGAGCATCATGCGAAGCGGGGGAGTGGAGAAGAAGAGGAAGGCAGACAAGACAAGAAGCAGGGAATCGTGGATTTCGCTTCCGCGGCTGAGTTTGGACAGCGTTGTCAATTGTTGGACACTGGATCCCAAAGCTCAATGCCGCCATGGGGAAAAGGGAAATTCAAAACAGATTGCGACCTAGAAAGATACCCTATTTGGATTTGGTTAATGGCGGCTTTATTACCTGCTCTTTTTTTCTTCATCATCCTTGTTTTTTTTCTCTTTTGCACCCGCTCCAGGTACCAACCGACAAACACCACAAACCCCTCAGATTGCATACCTTGTGGAAGGAGCATACCTCGTGGAAGGAGCGGAAAGAGCAGGATTACAAGAAGCGCCAAAACAGCGAGCTGTCTTTTTTATACCATGCGAAGAAACTTGTTTGGTTCTTGGAAGTTTTTATCGTGGTTTTATTTTATTCGCAACTTTCAATTCTTCTTATTCACATTCATTATACCTTTTAACATCACTCTTGCGCTTTTTTATCATTCCCTTTTTCTGTTATTCATGCATAGCGCGAGAGAAAAGTAATGGCTGTTGTGTTGCCCACGGGGATGGAGCGGTGTTTTTACCGTTGACACTCTTTTTGGTTGTTCTATATATTAGACTGAGAAATAGGGCAAGAGAATTTTGATCTTGTGCCTGTAATGCTCGCAAACATCATATAGTGTAATACGAATTCTTCACTCAATTTTTTTTCCCGCATCAATATCACTTTTATCGGCGACACAGGGAATTACAGAGAGGTCTTTGATAAGAATATGCAATTAATATGTGTCATCGTAGGTACCCTTGCATTAGCCTTTATTCAAGGCTAAGCTGGGCTTCTAGTTGGCGCTGAGAAGCTTCTCAACAGCCCACTTGACAGAAAAGTTGCGCAGGTCCGAGTAGTGTTGGCCGACGCCGACAAAGAGGACGGGCACGTTGGTGGCGTGTACTAGGCTCACGAGGGTGCCGACCATGTCGCCGACGGTGTCGCACTTGGAGATGATGAAGCCGTCGAGAGATCGGACGGCACCAAAGGCAGCGTTGAAGTTGCGCGCCTGGGCGACCGAGTCGGTGCCGACGAGAGCCTCGCCGACCATGAGGATCTTGTCGGGCTGGGCAAACTTGGCAAACTTTTCGAGCGACGACATGAGGCGCTGGTCGTTGTGCCGGCGGCCGGCCGTATCGATGAGGACGACGTCGTAACCCTCCTGCGCGGCGTGGGTGACGGCGTCCTTGGCCACCGTGGCGGCGTCCTTGCCGTAGCCCTTTTGGTACAACTCGACCTGCCCGCCCTCGCGCGCCGTCAGTTCCTTGAGGTTGCGGACGTGCACAGCGAGCTGCTCAACGGCGCCGGAGCGAAACGTGTCGCCGGCTGCGATTAGCACTTTGTACTTGTTTTGCAGCAGAAAGAAGCAAATCTTGGACAGATTGGTCGATTTGCCCACACCGTTGACGCCAACAATCGACATGACATAAGGGCGGCGCTGGCAGAGGGATGTGACAGGTGGTGATGTGATGGAATCAATGTCGCGGAGAAGGTCCAGAGATGATGTCGGAGTAAGCATCTTGGTGAGAGATGCCTCCATGGCTGTCTGAATCCTGGCATTGATGCCTGTCGAAAATTGTCAGTATGAGTGGTGTAGGGCAGATTGAGCTGGGGAGCTTGCCTTCAAAGTTTCCAGTTTTGGTGCCAACCAACTCTTTTTCAACACCTTCGCAGAGCCGGACGGCGGCTTCTCTGGCCACATTCTTGCGCAGAAGATGGTCTTCCATGCCCTTCATTGCCTTTTCGAGATCCTCCTTTGTCAGGGTCTTGCCACCAACAACGTTGCGGAAGAGTCCGCTAATTGCGTTTACGCCAGAGCCCAGAATACCCGACTTGGCAGATGCCGCGCGAGAGGCAGCCGCCTTTTCCGCCTCTGCAGAGGCCAGAATGCCCTGGACCTCATCGCCTAGGTCTCGTAGCACAAACTTGCCCTTGGCCGATGTGCCCCAGGTGGAGGAGTCGACCGACTCTACAGCACTGGACTTGCCTATGCCATCACCATCCGGCGCAGAATAGTCAAGCTGTACGTCGTCATCCTCATCTGCAAGACCATCAGCATCCCATTTTCTACCCTTTTTACCATTCGCGCCTTTTTTAGAGCGAGTGGACTCGTCACCGGACGAGGCAGGCGCGGAGCTGTGCTTGGCCTTGCGTGCACGCCTGGATATCTTAGCCACGGGGCCAGCTTTGGCGACGACTAAGTTATTGCTTGCAGGCGTCGACGGCCGCGATGTATTCGGTGTCGAACCGGCTGATGCTGGCTCTTTGCCGGTACCATTAGAAACAGCCCGGCCTCTGTATGTCAAGCCCGGTGCAGAGAGTCTGTCGCTGTTGGGGGAGCCGTCCACATCGTCGATGGATTCGGTAGCGTCAGCTGTACTGGATTTGTCGAGTTCTCGAAGCTGTTGATCAAAGTATTCGTCAAACCCGTGGCATTCGACCAGGGTTGTGTGTGGCTTCTTCACTTGTTCGCCGTAGAGACTGACAAAGATGGTTCTGATGTTGTCGACGAGTTTGTCCACCCAGTTCAAGTGAAGAAGTGACCGATATACAACCTAGCTTGCTGATCAGTATCTTTCATGGGTCACCGTGGTGCAGGGACCATCGGCTTACGACAAAGATAACCCCGAGCTCCTTTACCATGGTCCACTTCAAGGTGTGGTGGTCGGTCTTGTAGGCGGGATTGGCGGAGGTCGATTGAGTGCCTCGGACGACATTGCCAGAGTGTCTCTCCTCAATGAAGGTATCGGCTATGAAATTGTTGATAACTGAGGGGTTCACGGGGGCGTATGTGCGCGACCATAGCACAACGCCAGAGGTCGTTATGATCTCGAAGGTGTCCAGCATTGCGACTGGTCCGGCGGGGCGTAGCGACGAGGGGCAAGGTTGGAATAGGAGGACAGAATGAATAAACAGAAGGTGTAGCGATGTATACAAAGCACACAGTGTCCGGTGCACGAGTAAAATTGACTAGCTGCTGGAGAAATTTCGGTACTGTGCTGTAGATGTTGAGAGTCGCAGCTTGTGATCAAGAAAGATGGCCAGCGTCGCCGTAATGCGCCAGCAATGATAGCACTACCTACCCAACGTAGCTTTGCTCGGCTGGCGGCCAGCTTATTATTTAGGTAGTGCTCTGGCGGTTGAAAGTGGTGCTTTCCGGGAGAGCCTGGCCCGTATCACGTGCAGGACTCTTCTGAGCCGCAGGCGCTCTGTAATAAGTGCACTCCTAAGCCCAACAGTGGGTTTCTAGCGTGGCTCAGCGGGCGACCCCAGTGACGGATTCGTCTGTATGTGGCACCGCGAAATTGTTACCTTACTTGCGTCAGTTCAGGGGCGCCACGCCAAACTGCAGGCTAGCTTCAGGGAGCTCTCAGCTATCAAAGCTCCCCAGCCAGTGGCACAGTCCACGCCAGGCAAGAAAAGTGGCCAGCGCGACCACATGTCCTCCACGTCAGTCATTTGGCCACAGTCGCATCCATCACTTGTCTTCCATTCTGTTCGCCATCTCCCTCTGCACGCTGCATACGACTCGGATACACCATGCAGCGCGCCAACTACGGGCAGTCGCCCCCTCTGCACCACCCCGTACCGCAGCACGTATCAACGGTGCCGCAACTCAGATCGCCTCCCCCTCCTCCAGGCTCCGCGCAGTCGCAACAGGGCTATGGCGGCAATCCCTATCAGCAGCAAGGCGGCGGCACGGGCAACGTCTTCGGGGCCTATGGACAGTTCATGAATGATCCCACCGCCCAGGTCGCCGCCCAGTTTGGCCAGACTGCTTTCAAACACGGCCAAGAATATGTTGAGCAAAACGTGCGCCCTCGCCCTCGCCCTCGCCTCTCTGCTGCCCAACCACTGACCAGCTTTCTAGATCGGTCGCTATGTCAATGTTTCGGCTCTGAAGCACTACTTCAACGTCTCCAACTCCTACGTCATCAACAAGCTTTTCCTCGTGCTCTTCCCTTGGCGACACAAGCCGTGGGCGCGAAAGCAGGGCACAGCAACGAATGGCCAAGAAGGCTGGTATCTGCCCCCACGGGACGACGTCAACAGCCCCGACATGTATATCCCAGGTTTGTTCTCTAGTCGCTTTATATGAGCATCTACTAATCCGGGTCTAGTCATGGCTATTGTCACATTCATCCTCCTATCGACTCTCATCGCCGGTCTGCGAGGCGATTTCCAGCCCGAGCTGCTTGGTTACACTGCAACAAAGGGATTGGTCGTGGTCATTGTCGAAATCATCGCTCTGAAGCTCGGATGCTACCTTCTGAGCATCTCCAGCCAGTCTCAGCTCTTTGACCTGATTGCCTACTCCGGCTACAAGTTTGTCGGCATCATTACGACGATTGCCGTTGCGGAAATCGTCAATGGGGGCAAGGGCACTGGCGGATGGATTGGCTGGACCATTTTCCTGTACACTTTCCTTGCCAACTCTCTCTTCCTGGTATGTGACATAGCAACTGTACCACCAGTATGTGGTCACTAACATCCTGCAGATGCGATCCTTGAAATACGTCTTACTGCCTGAGAACGCTGGCAGCACTGGGGGCCCCATGCAAACGGATTCGAGAGCGAAGCGTAATCAGAGGACCCAGTTCCTCTTCTTTTACTCCTACATTGTGCAGTTTTTCTTCATGTGGGTGCTGACGCGAGCATAAGTCCAACACACTTTGGAGATGAGTGTCAATAGACAGGTCAAGGCAAGGAAGCCTGGAAAATTGGTTTTGGTCATGGCTTCAGCTCAATTCTTCTGGCTCGGAGCTTGGTTGTCCACTGCTAAACATTGCCTACCTAGAAATGGGGCGAAGGTGAGACTTATCGCGGGGCGCATGTGGCAGAGCCACCAATTCAGCGCTGCAGCTTCTTGCTAGACGCGAGTGTGCCGCTTTTCAACCCCAAAAAATAGAATAATCTCTACGAGAAATGTAATGAAGTAACTATGACAAATTTCCAGCTCCGCTTGCTGCGACCTTGAGCCTCCGTCACACGTTTGTCCCATGCCCGCTGCGATGAGATGAAGGGCAGTGAGAATTACTAGAATGCAAACGCGTCCTGTTTCTCGAATGTACGTTTGGCGCGCAGTGTCACGATATATGCCGCCAGCCCGCCACAGAGGACCAACGGCTTGGTAAGAAGTGATTCAGGATCGGCCCCACATGCAACGCCGCAAGTAACTGTTGCTCAATGTCGAAGCGTGTTCTCAAACTCTCATCACCCCCTATCCCGCCTCACCTATGCAAAGACCTCTTCCTGATTGAAATTTTCTGGACGTGTTTCTGGCCTTTTTTGTGTGGTTTGCTTCATATCGCAGCATTGCGCCATGTCTTCTCCCATTGTGGCCGCGACTATACAGTCGGCCGGTCTCGGCGCCCTCAGCAGCATTCTGGCGCAGTGCATCACAGCATATAGACAAGAGGTACAGGATGTCAATTGTATTTTTTTTCAATATTGTATTTGACACGTTAGTAGGTACCTTTTTCGATTGATTGGATCCCAGTGTTTCAGTACCTGCTCTTCATCGTGGTCAGCACTCCGCCCAACTTTTTATGGTGTGTTGGACATGCTCCTCTGGACCTGGATACGGGATGGATTCTAATCCGTTGCGCTTTGCAATTCTTACAGGCAAGAATTTATCGAAGCGGCCTTTCCCTCGCACCCAGAGCCCGCGACTCATCCCAAAGGGGCCAATGACAAGCCCGCGCCGCCGGCCCTCTCCAAGCGCAACACGGCCATCAAGTTCCTCCTGGACCAGACTTTCGGCGCCGCCGTCAACACGCTCATGTATAGCACCTTTACGCGGTCACTACGCATGGCGAGCGGCCACGCGCCGCGCGTCACCAGCCTGTCCAAGGCTGTCAGCTACTGGGCCAGTCCCGATGCCGTCGACTTTTCCCAGGTGGATTTCGCCCTTGTCTGGGCAGAGGCTAAAGAGGAGTTTTGGCCCCTGGTCTCGGCAGGCTATAAGCTCTGGCCAGTCGTTTCGCTCGTCAATTTCACGCTGGTCAAGTCTGTGCAAGGACGTAATCTGCTCGGTGCGCTGGCTGGAGTCATCTGGGGCATCTATATCTGTTTGTTTTCTGCAAACTGAGTCAAATTCTTCAATCACATGTGTTCCAGGTTGAATTTCATGTCGATATGATGGCACTTCGGTAGCGTCTTGTACTGCGATTGAAAAGGGGCGCATGGACGTCATAGCTACTCGTCAATATCGCTAGATTGATGGCCAAGCACCTATTTCGCTAAACTGAGTACGATGACAAATTCTATGGAACACTATTAATTCGCGAAAACAAAAGAAGTCGCGAAAACAAAAGAAGCGCGCTTTTCTTCCGATGGCACCAGTGTGACTAAGCGTCGCAGTCTTTCGTTCTTGTCACGCGACCCTATTTTCGAACACAGCTTGCCCTTTGTTGGATGGGGAATGCAGTTTGGCATCACGAAGATGCTGCTTCAAGCGTTGGATCCTATCCTTTGACTGACACCATGGTCAGCGGAGCCGCGAATGAATTCTGGAGCTGCCAGTGATGGCATGCAATGCACGACCGTTCCATCACATGCGCTTGAATCATCGTGCGATTCTTCTCGAATCGGCTCCAGCTGGGGCCCGGCAGCTCTCTGAAACCAATCTGGGTTGGGCGCTTCCCTATTAATTTCGAACTTGTTGAACAGTCTGTCGGCAACTCCATACCAATAAAGCAGCCAGGCTCGCATGTGATACAAAAACTCCTCCGAGTGACCCGGCCGCAGCATATCACAGGCGAAATTGTAGACCATCGCAATTACCCATCTGCATTCGTTTGGCAGGTCGCGTTCGGATTGCGCAGTGCATGCCCAGACCCTCGCCTGTTTGAATACCGGGTCACCGCCAAGTTCGTACGCCTCGAGAGCGTCAAATATGCCCAGTTGCCGTTCGTCGTCGATGCATGGCTGTAGCGCCCAAGTGCCATCAAATGTGCTGAAACGGCATAGTTGCACGCCTAAGCTCGACTTGGTTGGCAAGAGCACTCCATCAATTGCACTGTACGTCGGATCCTGATATGGAATTTCTTGCAAAATATTGTGGCTTGCAAGGCGTGGGAAGAGAGGGTCATGTCGGTCATCGTCTTGGAAATCCTATGGTAAGCAATTCGAAGATCATCTTGAGAACTGTGCATAAAGGAAACCAACCGCAGTACGCTTCTTCTTCTAATAATCTTTCCATGTCTGCAATGGCCTCCTCCACTGCAGGATTCGTATTTGTCGAGCGTAGAGCAGCGTCCGCTGAAGGCTGCTAGACAGCTACAGAAGACCTGTGGTAGAAGACAGCGGCGCATTCGCCACACAAGGGTTGTGCGGCACTGTACGTGAAAAATATCGCATGAAATACCCTATGCACAGGGCAATGATAGTAGATCGTCCCGAGGTCCGAAGCCAGGTCATGGTCAACAGACTGCCACTGGCCAGAGGGCAAGGAGAAGCACTTTCCTCTGCAAGACATGACGAAACGATGGGGTTCAAAAGAATGTTTGCTGGTTTTACAATAAAGATTGGAATGGCGCGAGCCTTATCTGATAGCGAGTGTTGACAAAGATGATGCAGTCTGCCACGATGATGCCTTTGACGACGATGCGACATGACCAAACGGGCCACCCCGCCAGCCGTGTCTGTCCTGCCTCGGCGCTCTTGCCTCTCGACGCCGGTCAACCTAAGAAGTCCTATTTTGACTTTCCTAAGCAAAAGAAATTGTTAGCATTGCTCAATACTTGGCAGCAAGCAAGGAAACTGCCCCGCTCTTAGCACTGCTGTCAACACAGACCGCACGAGCAGCTCGTCTGCGCGATGAGGGCATCGAAACAGCTTCCGCAGCACGCGCATTTGACTTGCGATCAGCCTTCAAAGTAACGAAGAGTGGAAAGCACGATCTGTCTTACTGTGTGCTACATTTTGCCACCTTGGACGGCCGATTCCTGTTCAAGGGACGATGGCGGGGTAGGCGGAAGCATGATTTCCGACTGTGGAATTAAAGCCGTCTGCCCCTTCCTGTTAGCATCCGACTCGAGCCGCCCTGTCCAGCAGAGCACCACTCGCACCTGGCAATTCCGCTTCCGAAGCATCGAATGTCCGCGACGATTACATCTGCAACCACATTGCCCACGTTGCTCACAGAAAGCTCCCAAGAAATCTCCGGTCCCTTGTCGAGTCGCTTATCCACACACTCTTGCTGCCCGTCTGCGACACGCCATAGCCACAAACACAATGGCCGAACACGTTCACCGGGTTACCCTGTTCAAGCTTCCCAAACCTGAAGATGTCGACGCACTGATCGAGCAGTACAAAATCCTCGAGGCCACTCACCAAAAGGTCTGACGGGATCCGATTGACAGCATTTAGAGATGGCTGTGCTTCTCCTCACTCGCTATGCATACTGACAAGGCTTGCTTTAGGACGGAAAGCCGTATTTGCAATCCGTCGTCGTCGGTAAACCTGAAGCGGACCCTCGTGCTCAGGGATATACCTTGGCAGCCAAGACGGAATTTTCCAGCGTCGATGACATGAAGTACTACGATGAGGAATGCCCGGCTCACAAGCAGCTCAAAGGAGTTGCCAAGACTCTCACGATGGAAGGTGTCCTAAGCGTCTTCTTTAAACCCACTATCACTGGTGGAATCTCTCAATAAAAGGACTAATTGATCTGTTCATGAGTCAAGCAATCGAATATAACTCTCCTCTAGCAGCTCCTAGCTTGAGGCCTCAAGTCACAATGCTAGTATTGTCTCGCTACCGTATATCCCGCCAATCCTTCCGCATCCCGCTTAATATTTCCCATTCTCCGCACCTCAGCAATCGTGATTCATCAGAGATCGACCGGGTCTAAACATTTTGCGGAATTCTTGGAAATACGTCAAGTTCTGTCGTAGAATCGCTGTTTCTGCTGAACGAAGGCTGTTCTTTGGGCAGCGATGTCAAGATTTCCAGTGGCGGCGGATGCCTTTCAAGGGTAAAAAGCGAGACCGCTACCGCGACTGCGCATATGACAACCATGAGCCTTGCTTCTTCCGTAAATGCACCGGAATACGCAGATCTCACCAACTCTTGTTCCTCCATGGGAAACTGTAGACCTGCAATTGGCGATCTGTGAACTTGCGCCAGCTGCTCTAGCGAGAGCTGTGATCCCAAAGACTGATTGACATGGCCATTGAATACCACGGTACAAATAGATAACCCGATGCAGCCGCCGAGAACCCTAGCTTGGGCCACAGCCCCTTGAGCAGCTGCTCTAGTTTTTGGCTCCGGGGCTATTAGATTTGTCATGATTGTCGCGGCCGAGAAACACAGCCCAACACCCAGCCCAAACGCAACTTGGAATACGTACTGCGCGGCTTTGACTTTGGACGGAATGATTGTCATGAGAGTTACTCCGAGAAGCTGAAGGCATGCTGCTGCTACAAGGGTGTATGCCGTATTGTTCCTCTTGCTGGAGAAAGCCCCGCCCAGAAAAGAACCCGTCGCGCATGCCCCGAGTAAGGGTAAAATGTGAACACAGGCCATCAAGACCGACTGCCGGTCAACAATTTGGAATCTTTCGGGGATGGTAATTGCCAAAGATATGTATGGAAATCCGGTCAGGAGCGTAACGCTGTGTGTCAAGGCCTGTCAGTATTAGAGAGCATCTGCCTGGAAGAACTCTGAGAGACGTACAGGAGTCCAGCGGAATACACTCGTCGCTGCAGGAGCCGGATTGGGAATATTGGCTCGATCCCCCCATACATTTTTACTTCCAAAAGAACTTGCCACAGGACAAATAGTACCCAGCATATCGTTGAGATTGCAAGGGTGGTGATGATCTCCGGGCTGCTCCAAGCATAAGTCTGCGATCCAGCCTGCTGAATGGCAAACACTAAGAGGCCGGAGCTGCATAGCAGCGTAATGCTACCAACGAAATCAATCGAGGTAAAGGCTTGCCAGGACAGCATATGAGCTGCCTTCTCAGGTGGCCAAAAGTTTGTAATAGCGAGCATGGCAACTAGGCCGAACGGGATACTGGTGACTGTTAGTGGCAATTACCACGTGTGCGTGATCGCCACTTACTTCATGTTAAAGAGCCATCGCCAGTCCGAGAATTGGACCATCACACCACCAATAATCGGTCCTAATACAAATGCTATGGTCAAGGTAGCTCCTATCATGGCCCCAATCAGGCTCGGTCTATGTGACGGGCCAACTTCGACCAAGCCAATCTGGGTCAGGCTGTAGAGGCCGGACGCGCCAATGCCCTGGAACCCGCGACAAATTATCCTTTATTCAAGTTAGCATAAGGCCGTATTACCTTTTTTTCTTGGTTGATGCTTACAGGGCTGTCATGCTCTTGGAAGAAGCACAGCCGAAAGAAAAAGCCGTGAAAAGCACCCACGACAGCACAAGCATATTTCTTCGGCCGTATATATCGCTCAATTTCGAAATGACAATGGCAAATCCTTCGAAGCGCATCAGCAAAAGTGATTCTCACGAGTGCATCGCCTCCCTTTTCGCATACCCATATATGTCAAGAGGTACGCCAGCACGATCCAGGGCGCATTCCCAAAATCTTGTAGTTCTCGCGAAATCGTGATTAATGACGTAGAAGCAATCGAGGTATCCAGACTGGAGAATAAAAGTCCAAGAAGTAGACTTTTTGCGCCAAGTTAGCTTCATCCACCGCTCCAGGTCTGTCGACATACCAGGTGACGAGGACACCCTGACTTAGCCGGCTCGTTTTGTGCTTTGTAACGACATGTTCTTCTGGTTTTGTCAATGGCTGCTCGTCGCTCCCTCTTCTTTCGTTGATTGCATTATTCGTCTGGCATAGAGAGGGATTTGGGTACGTCAACGAGAGCCGAAAGGCATTATCCATCGCGTTTGTCATGTTGGGTGCGTGTGAGTCTGGGCTGGCGCGAGGGATTGGCTTTCGTATTGCAATTCGGAAAGGTGTCAATCACTTTCGAGATCACTTTCGAGTGAGAACCCGACATTTCATGAGTAGTAGAAATATATTTTTCGAGCTGACGGGACACTGTTCTGTTGGTGGTTGGGGAAGGAGCAACAGGCTGCTGACCTGCACGCATTCCCCAAATTCATGCTCGCAGCATAACTTGATTTCTGCCTCTCAGGCGATCTTTGGTCGAGTCCATCCGGCCTACATCTGTAGTACAAATACTAGGCTTTCAAAACTTGGGCTTCCCGTGTTCCCTCGGTGTCGCATGGTGGGCTAGGTGCTGCAACACTCGCTCCGGAGGCGACGCACGGGTCAGCAGCCATAAGTAGGTTAGCAACTACCTAGGTACGTACGCCCGCAACTGGTCCCAAGTTTCAAGTGAGTTGCAGCGGGGATTCACTTATTCATCTGCTAGAAGGTGGCCATACGCCTGCAACAGGTTCAGTGATCGTCTCAATAATGGCGAGGATTCACTGGTTTAGTTGCGTTCCGAGGTGATTAGTTGATGCTGAAAATACTTGTCTGAATACGTACTCAAGATGCGTGCGCATCTTGAATGGTCGTCGCAGGAGTAAGGAGGAATCCGCCAAGCCCAGAGGCGTCGCTTGAGTTCAATTGCAGCTGGTGATTTTTGACCTTGGCGTTCGCCACATCCAGCGGTACGCATTCACTGACCCGGACACCAGCCCCGTCATTCGCGTCACCGCCATAGCCTAGGTGCGATGTTCTGGAATATGTCACTCGTCCGCCCCCCCCCCCCCTTGCTGATCATCGCTGCCACATGCCAGGGCTGTTCTATAAGCGACTTGGGCACCCTCGCAATTTCAAACGGCTTTCAGCATAGCTCCGCCCGCGTTGCGCTTGGGCCGCACGCTCATGTGGCCTGTGCAGTGTACAATGTTCCCGTCGCTTATTATTGTCTATGCCAGGTCGCACAGCTGCCAAGGCGAGATGAACATGTCGCTTGCGGCAAGCCCCCAGTTTGTCAAGAAACCCGACGACCACTTTACGTGCTGTAGTCGACGTGGCACCAGACATGACAAATTAGCACGCTTCTGAGAAGAGCGCACCCGTTGAGCAATATACCTACCCGTTCCACGCGGGTGACAAGACTGTTCGCCGGGAGTACATTACTCACCCAAAAGCGGCGAACAGTTTTGTCACCCAGGTGCCGTTGAGCAATACACCTGCTACCCGTGGACCGTACAGTGTTCTTCTCCTCTTTTGTCCCCGCTTCCATTCATTGTCCCGTGTTTGTCCTACCCGTTGTTTGCACTTGTCACCATGGAGCCGACGAACAAAGACAAAGAAGAGTGCTTATTCACTTCGACCTTGTTTGCCTTTAGGTCCTACGCCACACGGGGCGCGCGACCATTGTCGGCAGTACTTTTAGGCTTGGCGGCTTTGAAACGGCAACCTTTGACGCACTGCTCTGACCACTCCATGTCCAAAAAAAGGGATCGACGCATACTCGGATACTCCATGCCCTCCACGGTTCATGCATACATACCCCACAAAGCCTGGACGCTATTGTCTTGTGGTTTTCTGCCAACGGTTTTTGTGCTCCGAGACTTGTTTGTCTGCCCGCTGCGTCATTGAAACTGCCGCCTAGTCCCGCGACACGAGCACGGAACCGGTTCATCCGGAATTCCAGTTTGATTCGCATTTGTACATAGGTCGACTTTGTTTCCCCTGATCTTCCAGATCGCGCTCCACAGGGTCTACGGATGGCAGTTGACCCAGCGCGGCTGACCGTAGCAAATCACTTGACATGCCGCACTTCTGATTAGGTTTCAAGTTGCAAAGATCGGATATAGGTAAAGCTTCATCTTAACAATTCTTTGTTTGCCATGGAGTTTCAGTCCTATCAAATCCCCAAGTACAAGTCGCCACTGACGCCATGAAATAGGCTCGTGCTTGAGTTTTGCCGCCTCTGGCGAATGTTGCGAAGAGTGAGGATGCGAGCTTGTTTTACGTAGGCAGTATTCTCTATTGACAGTAGCGTGCGCATTTTACTTTGAGAATATGAGTCGCTGGCATTTCTCAGCGTTATGGACGAGTCGGGGCTTACATGGACGCTCGATGGCGGAGAGGATACACGAACGCTGTCATGTCCATTCAGAAAGACTTCCCGCCCACAACGCTGCTTCTTCGCATTTGATCATATCCGTTTCATTGACTCGCGCCCGCAATTACAAGTCGATCAGAATACTCATATGCAGCGCCCGCTCGAGGCGCCTTCCAGAACGCCCGTCCGGGTTCTACTCTGCATTTGCCAACCCCCATGTGATTGACTCGCCACCCTTTTAGTTACACCGGATTGAATGCGTTGGTCATATCTTGGTCAGTAACTACGAGTGTATCAGAAGAATAGCATGCAGCGCCCGTCAAGGCGCCTCTCAGAACGCCCATTTGCTGTGTGGCTAACTTGAAGGCAGTAACCGGGTGTCAGACACCTTTGGGTTAATGAATAGACGTCCAAGTAAAAGAGGGCCATAAAGTGCTATAACTTCAGCTCTCGATCCCTTTTTTCACTTTTCTGGAGCCCTCCTCACATATTCATCTTTTTATTCAGCTTAACGTTGTGATCTCGCCATCTTCATCATGGATGACATAGCCGTCATAGGCCTCGGGGTTCGGTTCCCTGGCGATGCCACATCCCCCGAATCATTATGGGAGATCTTGGAACAAGGAGAATCTCAATGGTCCGAGATTCCCAAGGATAGACTCAACATCAATGGCTATTATCATCCCGGGGGTGAACGCCAAGGATCAGTAAGTGAGCTCTTTCTTGCGATGGACTACGCTAATACCCTGGTAGATTTCATTCAAGGGAGGCCATTTCCTCGGGGGAAATGTTGCAGACTTTGATGCCCCGGTATGTATATACATCATTGTCACATTTCAACGACTAATTGAGCTCTTGTAGTTTTTTTCTATTGCGGCCGCTGATGCAAAGGCGATCGACCCTCAACAGCGCATGCTTTTAGAGGTTTGCTACGAAGCCCTTGAGAATGGTACACAGAACACAATCATGTCTCTGAACTCGGTTTCTAATTACTCTTTTAGCTGGTTGCAGCAAGGAAGATATTGACGGCACCGATACCTCTGTTTATGTCGGGTCTTTTGTCAAAGGTGTGTGCCAGTGCCCACGCTGTCGAAGTCAGGTTCTAACCTAGCGGCTTAGACTATGAGCAAATTTGCTTGCGCGACCCGGACTGGCAACCTCAGTATGCAGCTACGGGAAATGGTATTGCCATCATGGCAAACCGCATCTCGTATTACTTCAATCTCCATGGTCCAAGCATGACGCTTGACACAGGTTGCAGTGGGAGTCTCGTCTCCGTCCATTTAGCTGCGCAAAGCCTGCGCTCCAGTGAATCATCTCTGGTGAGTCTGCACTATTCTTTCCGACTTGAGGTTGCTCAACTGACACTGTCAGGCTATTGCTGCTGGTGCTGGTTTGATTCTGACTCCAAACACGATCATGCCCATGACGGCACTGAACTTCCTAAGTCCAGATGGCAAGTGCTTCACCTTTGACGCTCGCGCAAACGGCTATGGGCGAGGTGAGGGCATTGGCGTTGTCATTTTGAAGCGTCTTTCCGATGCCATCAGGGATAATGACACCATCCGAGCCGTGATTCGAGGCACGCAGGTCAACCAAGACGGGCGAACCACTGGCATTACTCTTCCCAGTAAAGAAGCGCAGGTGGCAAATATCACAGCTGTCTACAAGGCTGCAGGGCTTCCTTTCTCCGACACTGCTTACGTCGAGTGCCATGGAACAGGCACGCAGGCAGGCGATTGGCGCGAGCTCAAGGCCATTTCTGAAACACTCGGAAATAGCCGTGGTCGAGATAATCCAATATTTGTTGGCTCCGTCAAGCCGAATATTGGGCATCTAGAAGGGGCCGCCGGAGTGGCTGGTTTGATCAAAGCCGTGCTAATGCTAGAACGGGAACGAATTCCCCCGCATATCAACTTTGAAACTCCGAATCCTGATATCAACTTTGAAGAATGGAAAGTTCAGGTGTCCCGCGCTGCACAGGCCTGGCCGACCAACGCGAAGAAACGCATCAGTGTCAATTGTTTTGGTTTCGGCGGAACAAATGCACATGTAATTCTGGACGGGGCCGCCGACTATCTCTCTGCACAGCAGCTTGTTGCCCACCACTCGACAAATTACCAAGTCAATGACTTGCCCCTGCAAAATGGATCCTCTCCCTCCAAGCGCAAATTACCAAATCATGGCAGTTGGCAAGTGTTCTGCTTCTCCTCCAGCGAACGCTCCGGTATTCAGAGAATGGTTTCTCAACATGTACGGATGCTTAACAAATCGGAAACATTGGCGAGTGATTTCCTGTCAAACTACGCCTACACAATGGGATGCCGTCGGTCACGCCTTGAGTGGAAATCTTTCTATGTTTCCAACTCAGTCGCGGATCTGGTTGAACAGATGAGCCAGTCCGAGCACCCGGTTACACGCTCTACTAAGCAGTCGTCTTCGAGGATTTGCTTCTTGTTCTGCGGCCAAGGATCGCAGTGGGCCCGCATGGGCTTGGATCTTAAATCATTTCCAGTCTTTTGGAATAGCCTCAATTCTGCCAGCTGGTACTTGAAGACGGTCTTGGGATCTACATTTGATCTAATTGAGGAAATCTCCAGAGATTCCCCAGATTCTGCTCTGTCAAGCGCCCACATCTCTCAGCCAGCAACTACGGCAATTCAAATCGCCGTCGTGGACTTGCTGCAATCATTGGGAATACGGCCAAGCTCCGTCATTGGGCATTCATCTGGTGAAATCGCCGCTGCCTTTGCGCGCGGAGCCATCTCCCGTGAGGAAGCATGGGAAGTGGCTTACTATCGAGGCTTAGCTGCATCCACATCGCAAAGCAAGGTAGCTGGTTTTCGCGGTGGCATGATGGCCGTTGCCATGAGCCTGGACGAGGCTGCCTCCTATATCAGCATGCTTGCCGACCCCCTTGAGATTGCGTGCATCAACAGTCCGAACTCCATTACACTCTCCGGCAAACGGGAGGTCATTGAGCATGCCTCTCGTGATCTTGCGACCAAGGGCATCCGCCATCGCGTTCTTCCAGTTGACATGGCGTACCATTCGACATACATGAAGAACTTTGAGGCCAAATATGTCTACAATATTAGCTCGATCTCTCCCGCAGCTGGTCGAAAGGGGGTACGTATGTTTTCGTCGGTATCTGGTCGTGAGATACAGTGTTCGAGTCTCGATGCTAGTTACTGGGGCGAGAACATGGTGTCCACTGTACAGTTCTCATCGGCCATTGAGTCTCTTATGGCTCTTCCAGAAGATCAACATCCATCAATCTTCATTGAGATGGGTCCCTCGGCTGTTTTGAGAACAATCGTGCTGGAAACACTAGCAACCCGCGTACAGCCTGAGCAGTTTCTCAGTGCACTGGACAAACGTCGGCCAGGGCCGGCTTCTATTCTCAATATTGTCGGGGAGCTCTGGTCATCTGGCCAAAATGTCAACCTCAAAGGCGCAATTTCTCGTCGATTATCTCAGCCACGTCTGAAATGTCTCCCCAATCTGCCATCATATCCCTGGAATCACACCAAGTCTTACTGGCATGAGTCTCATCTCAGTTTGGCCAACAGATTCCGAGAATACGGTCGTCTGGATCTGATCGGAGCACCAACTGCTGACTCGGTATCTTTTGAGCCTCGGTGGCGCGGTTTTCTTAGAATTTCCGAAAACCCTTGGATCCAAGACCACCAAGTGCAGAAGACGGTTATCTACCCAGCGGCTGGCATGATTACCATGGTCCTGGAGGGAGCTAGACAATTAAAAGAGCGCTTCCAGGACCTCATCGGCTACGAGATTCGAAACATGCGCTTCGAAAAAGCCATTGTGGTACCAAACACTACGCATGGTGTCGAAGTCGCCCTCAATATGAGAGCAGAAACCGATGCAGAAAATCGGCGTCTCTCGAGTGGCCACTTCACGTTTTCTCTTTACACAAAGGCTCTCGATAAAGACTGGGAGAAGCATTCAACTGGAGATTTGTACTTCTGTTCTCAATCGCGGAATATGGAAGCGCTATTTGCAGGTTTTACAAAACAGCACGACGAAGTCGGTGCCAGCTGCACCACGACAGTCAACCCCCGACAGTTGTACGAGCACTTGGACACGGTCGGCATCTCTTACGGCCCAATGTTCCGCAACATTTTGGAGGTCAAAAAAGGGGCCGACAGCTGCATAAGCAAAATCCGTATTCCGGACACCAAATCCAAGATGCCGGCCAGCTTTGAGTACCCACATCTGCTTCATCCTGGGACATTGGACTCCATGTTCCAAACACTCTTTGCGCTGGAGCCTGTACCCAAGGTCCCTTACATGGTTGAAAGTATCTTTGTGTCCGACAGTTTGGATTTGAGCACCAGCCGAGAGTTTTTCGGACATGCTACTGCCAAGCAAAGGCAGTTCAACGAGGCCGAGGCGCAGATATCAATGTGCTGCACGGATAGGCCACTGGATCAGATCATCATCAAAGGACTTCGTTTCAGCGGAGATCTCTTCGCCTCGATATCTGAGGTCTCTTTTCTTCCCAACTATCGCAACTTGGCCACAAAAATGGTCTGGCGGGAATACCCCGAGACTGCGCAGCTCGAGTCGTTCAGACATGCAGTTTCACTACTCTGCCACAAAAACCCGAGACTTTCAATTCTACAGATGGGGGGTGACTTATCCCTAGCAAGATGCGCATTGTTGACGGCTTCAGAACATGCAGGCCAGCCACTGCGCCTCGAAAGGTATTCATTTGTTAGTCAAGAGGGGTCCAACCTGAATCTTGATGATATCAAGATGGCGCCCTTCAGAAGCTATGTGGAACAAGTTCCAGATTATGCTTCAGTCCAGTCCAAATATGACCTCATACTGGTCAATACAGACACGGAGGACGAGCTCTCGCTGGCCGGGCGCTTCCTGAAACCCAGCGGGATGGTTTTTCAAGTCTCTGCAGCTGGAAGTGATGCTGGGAGCCTAAAAACAAACAGCGTGTGTTCCGATTTCGACTTGGGTTGGAATTTGGATGATATGCGAGTCGAGTGGTGTCGGCGCACTGCAGCTGCATTGGTTGAGGAGGAGGGTGCACGCAGACAGCTGACCATGCGCAAAGTTCCTGCTCAGCGCACAGGGCTTTTTATGCCCATCAATATTGTACTTCTACTCCCCAGTGAGATTTCTGAAGAAGTCTCGACTTTTGAGGTCCAATTTCGGGAGCATCTTGCTGCAAACTATCCGGCCACTGATGTCTGTGCTCTCCGACTCGCAGATGCAGTACGCAAAGGCGCAACCCAGACGGAAGCACTCTACATTTCTCTTCTCGATCTATCTCACGGGGCTTCAACTGAGGGCTTTGTTTTCAACTGGAGTGAAGCAGACTTTGCTGCTTTTCACTCGCTACAGAAAGCCGTGAGAACAATCCTTTGGATTACGAGAGGGGCTAGCATGACAGTAACCACTCCACGCTGTGCACCAATCATTGGTCTTGCCAGAACCCTCATGTCTGAAGACTTGCAGAAGATAATTGCCACATTTGACTTGGGCCAAGATTCTTCATTATACGACCCAAAAATTGTCGAGATGCTCATCACCATCTGTCGCAGCGTGACAGATCCTGCTCTCAGCGGCGAGGCTCGCGAGGCTGACTTTGCTGAGAAGGACGGCGCATTGTTCATTCCCAGATTGGAGACACTTGATGAGCTGAATGGCATTATCGAGAACGGTGGCATCTCCGATCACGTCGTTGAAAAATACTTTCGAAACGGCGAAAATGAGGTCGGCGGTCAGATCCTGCTCGAGTCATCACTTCATTCGGATGCCTGGTCTTCGGGGTCTGTACCGTCTCCCTACTTCAAAGAGGTCAATGTAGACGAGCTGAAGCCCGGACACATTGCCATCTCTTTTGAAACTGCTGTTCTAGTAAACAACAACGAGCAAGTCGCCGGTCATGACATTCACAAATGGCACAGCTACGATGTGGCTGGTCATGTCTCTGCTATAGGAGCCGGCGTGACCCGTTACCAAATTAACGACAATGTGGCTTCTCTGATTCCTAGAGGCAACGGTCTAAGTACCACCGTGCAAGTTGATGCTGCGTTGGTCATAGACTACCGGTCTGGTTTCGTGCCTAGCCAGTTCTTGGCTGCATACTACGCACTAATCGACGCAGGCAAACTAGGTCAAAGCAAGAGCATCTTGATACATGCCGGCGCAAGCGGCTTTGGTCTTGCCGCCGTGGAACTTGCCCTTTTATCTGAAGTGTCCGTATTCGTTACGGTCATGGGGCCGAATATGGACAAGCAAAGAGATGTCTTGCGGAAACGGGGTATTGAGCCTGATCACATCTTCGATGGCAAGAATGACAGCTACCCCGACCTTGTCAAGCGCCTCACCAAAGATCGAGGAGTCGACCTCGTGTACAATCCCACGCACAAGGATGTGGAGCTTTCCATCTCATGCGTTCGTCGATGTGGCACAGTTGTTCACTTTGCCAATACCTCAAACACCTCCTCTTCTTTCAGCACTCCAAGCATTCCTGTGACCATGGTAGGCTTTGATCTAGCCACTCTGCTTATCGAGGACCTCGATCATGCGATTGACATGGTTCATTCAGCGAATACGCTGACTGCCCATGTGGGCTTGGAATGGATGTTAGATTCAGCTCTTGAGAAGCAGTTCGATGTATCCCAGCTGCAAGATGCGATAAGAGCCATCAACGAATCTCCACATGTTGGTTCCGTGTGCATAACATCGGGATTAGCTCCGCAAAATCCGAGCTTGGTTCGAGTTGTCCAACGCAACTCCCCCACGCCTCTCAGAGATTGTATATCTGGGGACGCCACATATGTTTTAGCTGGCGGACTGGGAGGACTCGGAAAGAGTATTGCGGAGCTGCTGGTGGCCCACGGAGCAAAGAGCCTCGCATTTCTGAGCAGATCCGGTGCTTCCTCGCCGAAAGCTACCCAATTTCTGGAGTGTCTTTCTCAACAGGGAGTGACTGCCAAGGCGTTTCCCATTGACATTTGCGACCAAGCCGCTTTGCAAAATGTTCTTTCAGCCACCATTTCTACGACTATGCCGCCAATTGCTGGCGTATTTCACTGCGCAGCTGTCGTCAAGGACGCCGTTTTCGACAACATGACTTTTGAGAGCTGGAATACTGGATTTAAGCCAAAGGCTTTGGGAGCCTACAATCTTGTTGAGGCTGTCGAAGCACTCGGACAAGATCCTTTCCATGTGTTTTTAGCAAGCTCTGCAGGTGTCATTGGCACGCGTGGACAGGCAAACTACGCAGCTGGCAATGCTTTTCTTGACGCTCTGGCTGCAAACATCCGGGCTCGTGGCAAGAGAGCCACGTCTCTTGATTTGGGCCCTATTCTCGGGGCAGGTATGTTGGCGGAAGATGAAGTCATTCTCGATATTTTGCGAGCCAGCGGCTTCTACGGCATCCGGCATGATGACTTTCTCACCATCGTCAAGCATGCCATAACCGCAGAGACATCACGAGGTAGTCCACTACCGTCTCAGGTTATTCTCGGTGTTGGCACGGGCGGTTTGATGTTGCAAAATCAGCCGGCGGACCCGTACTGGTCCCGTACAGCAATGTACTCATACCTTAACATCGTCGACATGCCCGAGCGAGACTTGAGTGCCCCCACAAAGTCTGCCGGTCTAGGCATGAAAGCGGAGCTGATGAGCTGTCCAGATGCCGAAACTGCGATTGATATTGTGTGCAGTGGTCTTTCGCGTATGCTCGCCAAATCAATGAACATGACTGCTGAAGAGATCGACCCATGCCGGCCCCCGAGCGCCTACGGTGTCGATTCGCTTGTTGCTGTAGGAGTTCGCAACTGGGTATCCGGAAATTGTGGCGTGGATATCTCTGTTTTTGAAATTATGAGCGAGTTGACTGTTTTCGAGTTGTCTGCGTTAGTCGTCCAGAATGGCAAATTCGGGCTTTACACAGACAAGTCTTGACCATCTAGTTATTCATGATTAATTCTCCTATTCGACCTGGACACTTGACATACCGCGATTGTGCAACAGCGAAGGCCATCCTCGTCATGTAGAGCAAAAAGCTCCAGTCAAACAATGGCAAAAATGCGTGATCTGGGAATCGAACCCAGGGCTCCCCGACGTTGCGGATGGCAACGGAGAATTTTACCACTAAACCAATCACGCTGGTGTTTATTGATGAAAGCAGCTCCCGGTATAGTAGTATCTGTTGTGCTTACCATTTCAACACTTGGTGAAGCGGAAGCACCTTGTTGGGAAGCTGTTTCAAGGACCAGGGTCAAGGTCACAGCGAGAGCATCAGGAATAGGACTGCAGTGAAATCGTCTAATATGACCTATCCTTGTTTCGTTATTCATCTCTAAGTTTAATGACTTTTTGTCAGCTTCACCAGACTCTAGTTGCCAATACCATCCGTGTTCACAAGATCTTGTTCTGGGTCCCAAATAGCTTCAATGACGCTCATGCGGCAGCCTTGCGCCCGCATAACACCCTATCACAAGTAAGTCTTGTGAATAATAGATCGGTCTCCAGACACTAGACTCACCTGGAATTTAAAACGTGGATCTGCCGCAGTAAACAATGCCTTGAATTCATTCTCCTCACGCTCCTGGGCATTCAGTAGAGTAAGCATGATCATATCCATTCCTCTCATCAGCTTCTCATCCCAAGGATTCTCCATGCCAGGCTGTCGTAAGCAGTGATCATTGATCACAATTCGAGCACCAGGCTTCAAGGAAGGGACGAGGTTCTTGAGAATGCTGATCGCGTACGGAGTTGAGTAATTGTGAATGATCCAGCGGAGAAAGTATACTATCACATGGTACATTGTTAGCGATACAGAGTCATAACATTCGCGCAGTTGGTAGCTTACTCACCGTCTGCTTCTTTGACTGGTTGCTCCTTGAAGAAATCGTGGGCTTGGAGTGTGATTCTGCTCGCGACAGAATCATCATCCGAAATGGGGCTTGGGGCGCTTTCAACTGTCTTCGGTAGGTCCTGGACGATAAACTTCGTGTTCTTCCACTTTTTTGCCAGGTCCACGCAAACAAAGCCATGACTACCACCAATGTCGACAAAGGTTCCGTTACGTTGGTCGACATCGGAGAGATCATAGTTGTCGACAAAATACTTAACCTCATACCCTTCTCCACCAGTCAAGCTGGCCATGGCGGCACCCATTCTTTTTGCGAGTTTTGGGTTCTTTCCAAAGGTGACAAACACAGGTTCTTTATCCACGGTGTTGAAGGCATAATTGAAACCAGTTGTTGTCAGAGACGTCGCCTCGGGATACTCTTGAAGAGACTTCAAAACATTGGCCGATGCCGGGAAAATGTCTTCCGAGTTGAAGCCAATCCAGTCCTGCAGAGCAACATCTTCGGCGAGGCAGCGAGACAAGGCAGTATGAGCAACGGTTCCTGGTGTCGGTTCGCGAAAGATATGGTTTGTCATTGCGTGGCGCAGAATTCGGCCCAAATTTATCGCATCCAGTGAAGTTTTGGACACAAGTTCGGTGAAGGAGATGGTGCCCGAGGTAGGGACAATAACGGCTACAGAGCAGTTAGACTTGAATTGTTGCATCCAAAGCAAGATTTCGATACTGACCAATTCCATAGTGGTTGATGATCTGCAAAGTTAATGAATCCAAGAACTATGTCACAATGTCAACGTCTGTCGGCTGCATGATGGAGGTTCCGTCTACTTACGCCCCATACACCCCATCTCACGCTCTCACGCGGGCCACGGACGAGACTTGAAAGCTCGTTGGCAGCAAAAATAATCTCCTGGCGACTCTTTTGGATATTATCGGGTAGCTTTGGGAAATCTCCCGGAGCATCTGCGTCAAAGGATGGAGACTCGATACCTTGACTCTTGCAGTAGCTTTCAAGCTTATCGGACTCTGTACTGATAATCTTTGCCAAATGGATCATGCGGGAGTCTGCTGTTATAGCCGGTTTCATTGCTGTCGATGCCTTGGATTCGCGGCCCTGCTCTTTACTGTGAACCCGGCTCTCTACCTCCCGTTTTGGTTTGAGTTGTGCGATTCCGGAGAAAGAGCGCCGATTGAGCTTTTTTTCCTCTGTCGTAGTTGGCCGTGATGATCCAGCACTTGAGCCCTGAATCCAAGACTTGAATTTCCCCATTCCTGGCAAAAGCAAGGATCAGATGTCTTCTTCGAAATGTCAAGGATTTGAGTCTATCAGAAATTAGCAGTCCAGCCGATGACGAGATTTTTGATTGCAATTGAGGAGCTGCAGGCCTTGGCGGCGCGAGCAAACGACGACCTGAAAGTGACAGAAAAATGAAGTGACGAAAAGCGACCAGGGCAGCAGGAGGAGGGTGGGCAGGACGCAGACAAGTGGCTCCCAGCATGATATCGTCCGCAGAGATTAATAGAAATTGCAAGAACATCAGTTCTGAGTTGAAGATTGAACCCGGTTACCGATGTTGACAAGCTGGAAAGAAGCTCAGATGCTGCATCTAGCCAGCGAGGGTCGTGCGCTCTTTTGGCAGTCCATCCAATCTTCGGTCGCCGGCATGCACTCTGGCAGGTTGGATGCTTCGGTTACAGGCCATCACAAGGCGTGCATCTCGTGAGCGCTGAGGAAAGTGCGGTGCGCCCTGACCTGCATCAGGAAGGCAACCCGGCCGTCGTGCAGCGTGGTGGCGGGGTTGGACGGAAGGGGAAGCGCATATGGCTCAAAAGAGTAGATAGATAACTTTGTACATGATGAAACGACAACTGCCTACATTTTCGATTGCCAATGTGCGCAGGTAGCGAATTACCGGGCTGTTGTTGTGGCACGACGCTGGCTAGCTGAGGGATATGGAAGAGATTTATGAAAGGCCGCAGGAACGCTGGCTGAAGCCTGCCTACCAAAGTATAGTGACGCGTAGCCGGGCGTTTTCAAGCGTGGTACCCAGGAGGGCAAAAGTACGTATTGGTTGAATGTTATGTTGGTGCAAGGCAAAAATTGCTGTTTTGCCTGCGACGTAGAGCATGGGGAGAGCATGAAGCGCACCTCCTCCGGGTGCCATAATTACTGTTTACCTATAATTTACGTGGTAGCTACGATGGGTGCGCGGCACCAGCGCGCCGGTAGGTAATGTGGTCCAGAAAATGCATCCAAAAGTTGCGCCATGATTGGCACCCGGGACAGCAATGCCTGCTGGTAAATACAGGCACAGGTAGCTAAATGCTGGTTCAATAGTGGTAGCAGTGGCAGTCAGGTACAAACGTACTGGTACTGGTGAGGAGGTAGTGGCTTCGTCCTGCTGGTGGCGCAAATATAAATCCAATTTTATTAGTTGAGAGGCTCCCGAGGGGCCACTAAAATAAAAGTGAGCCTCGCTTGTTGCTGACCGTGTTGGCGGTGTCGCCGCAGGTTCATTGTGTCTCCCAGGGCCATGGGGCGCCCCTAATCTATGAACGTGTCCCCCCACCAGGACAAAGCACTGTTACCCCGTGGGATAGGAAAGCTTTGGGGATCGTCTTGCTCGTAGCGCCCGCTCGGAGCGCCCACTCGGTGTCCATGCTGTGACGTCTGGAGGCTGGTCCCCTGGAGTCACCCGATGCAGCCTCAACTACACATTCTCAAATAGCTCGGCCGGGACAAAGCAGAGTCCCCAGACTTCAGCAAACACCCGCAGGCCGGCTCCGCGCAGCTTGAAATCTGGCAGAGGTCCATTGTGACAGGTCAGTCAGGTCAAGCCTGGGTAGTCGGCTAGTCCCAATGCCCCACGCCTGGCTTGCATGCAAGGGCGCCGCCACCGGCAGTCTTTGTCCCAATGGCGCGGGCGGTTTCGCTATTGGACCATTTACGCCCTATCGTGATTGGTTCATTGTGAGCCCTGCCACATTGTACAGTATACAATGTCTCGCTTCATTGCTTTTTCTTCACCCCCAAGTCGCCATGGAGGCTCTCAGCCGCTGCAGTCAAGATACTCTGGTCTGGGTGCAGCGCATTTGGCGCATTTGGCGCTGTAAATAACGTTGGTTGCTGCCCAGGAGGCCACTCTTTCTGGTAGGTACTTACCCAAAATGTAGCACGGCAGGTAGTTACCTAGGTACGTAGATATTCATTTCATCCTGGTACAGTACACGCTGATGCCAGTATCGTGAGCTGCGGCGGGCGAACTCGTCTGCACCTCTGTGATATTACCCCACTGAACCGCGTCCTGTGATGTGCTGGCAAACGATTAAAGATGCTTCTCCACTCAACAATTCGGTTACATGCGCTTCCGCTGCCCTTCTATCCACGAGGCTACGTACGTATAGCGTATTCGGAAGAGAATCTTCCCGTGTGTTTCATCCTCATTCAAAAAAGACGCCCATGGCATAGATTCGTTGCAATGGCAGGGTGCTGCCACACGAGACAAGCAAATGGCCAAGAGCAAAACATTATATGATGATCATGGTTTTCCCTATGTCCATCCGCGGGCAGACGATGTGTCTCTATTCGCATCGTGAAGCTTCATAGCTCCTGTAAGCTCTCAATTTCAATGCCCAGGAATTGATATGCATTCTAATTTGTATATTCTGCGAATGGCATTCAGCCTCTGGTTTCCCGCAGTCTAGCTGCTCGCATACCCATCATTTCAATGCTCAAAGTGGTCTTCAGTCCATATTCTCAGGTTTTTGCGCGTAGATGATGTGAAGGGGCATATACATCAGCGCCGCGTTATCATGATAGGCTCTCCGAACGCCAGTGAGAAAGACCTCTATCTCATCTCGGTTCCAATTCAATCCGCGTGCCATTGGTCCAAGCGCGATTGCCTGCAAGCCGTCAAGAAGAATCGTGCGCCAATACAGTCCGACGGTTTTGAGAACTTTATTCTTGGGCCACGTTCCGATCGGGACATGAAAAACGCGTTCGGTGACATTAACGTAGCCGGCTTCTTGAAGCATCTTGGTCAATTGGCCGCCTGAAGAGATGTTGAGATCCACGCCCAGGTTACCCAGTCCGGCAGTGACATGAGACCAGAACTTGGCGACTTCATGGTCTTCCGGTAGGTCTGCATCAGGGTTGGCACTCCGAGGGCAGTGGTGAATTTCTTGTAGTTCTATCCAGCCGCCTGGTTTCAGATGCCTAGGTCCGGTCATTAGCGTCAAAGTGCCGCCAATCATGGCGAGAATACGTACTCCAATGCTCGACGAAAGAGGCGCATCCAATCTTTCAACGCCATGACGGTATGTCTGGAATGGATGTAGTCGAAGTGATTGCGGGGATACAGCCAAGGAGACTCGGCATCGTCAACAATAAATCTAACATTGGGTGGTAGCCAGTCAGGCTGGATGGGAGAAAGGTCTATGCCAAGAACGCTGGCGCTGGGAAATTGATCGCCCACTTGGTAAGGTAATCAACGTTAGTTTTGTACAGTGCACCGACATGCAGAAATCGACTTACTTTCGATGACCCAAATGCCTGTTCCAGTACCAATATCCAGAATCTGTTGTGGGTTGTCTCCAATCGGTGCAAAGAACAATTTCTGGCCGCAGAGAAGCTTCACCATTGCATGTTTCATATCTTCTCTCTCTTGTTCCACGTCATCATTGGGGAAGTTGTAGGCTCCTTCACGAAAGCGATGATAGCGGCGGCCATTCTCGAACATATAGTCCCTGACCGACGATTCCGCAGAAGTACTGCCCGAGCTAAACCCTTCGCTTTCATATCCTCCGTCCGAAGCGTCGTCCCGGAAACCATGCGATTCGTCTTCGGCCACAATCGACTCCTCCGCCTGCGTGAAGGCCTCCCATGACATTTGTTCTTGTTCTGTTGTAGATAGTGATGGAAACATGTCCACACCATTTGGATGGGTCAGAGGCGAGACTATGAGAGATTCGGGTCTGCCACCAGTCTGCGCACGGTTAAGTTCGGGTGACGCCTCTGTAGCAGTAGCTTCTTCAGCCTCGGACGCTACACGATGTTTCGTATCTAGGTCTTTCCTATGGCCTGAGGAGACCTGTGTTTGTTCTTGCGCTGTTCGTTCTTGCGCATCATTGGCTTCTTTGCTTGTGAGGTGGCTAGCCGAGAAACTGGCTTCAGCTATAGTTTCGGTGGCATGATCGGTGATTTGGACGCTTTTGGTGGTTATTGCAGCCGCCGAATACATTCCCTTTGCGTCCCTGAGCTTGCTTTGTGCTCTCTCGATATCGCTGCTATATTTGTTTGTCGATGCATTCTCAGCGGATGTTTCGTGTTCGTGGGACAGAGCGACAGGGCCGGGGCCGGACACCCGATGACTTCTGGCATCGCCTATATCCTCTGGATTTTCTTTCGGTGTCTGCGTCGATGTGTTGACGGAATGCGTTTCGTGATGTGTGCCCATTTTCGTCGACGATGCCCTGGCGTCAGAATTTGGGGCTATGACGAAGTCGGGGTTGCGTGCTTGACTGGGCCGGTCGCTGTCTAGTCACGATTCCTCGATTGTGTATGTGGTAAGGTTTATTCACCAGCACACAACGAGCGCATTGTCTTCTTGTTCGTGCCTGCGCGTGGTGTGCAGGTATCGCGATGCCTGTGACTCTTTGACACTAAATATAGCAAACAAAGCTAACCCGGACCGGTCTACCAGATGACGCTCTCGGGCTGCCGGCACGGTTCAGTGGTGTGCGACGACGCTCGTGGGTGTATGGCCTTTTTTTAGTCAAGAGTAGCGAGAGGGTCAATAAGTTCGGGTAGAATGGCTTGCTCTCAAGTAAATATGGATGGACAGAGGTGCCGCTGCAAAAGCATCCTAAGAGGGTCGGCCTGGTCGGCTGGTGGGTCTAACTTACCACTTCTCGCTCATCAGCCAATGCGAACTGGCTCCGCTCTCGGCGCGTCGCAGCACTGAACCTCTGGCGATGAAGATGAGGTAGGTAGATAGGTAGTTAAGTCTTTGCGCTCCTCCTGGTGGCTTATACTGAGGCCTTGCACGTCCATACACGTGATCAAGCTACAATCCGTAATTGAACGTCTCCCGTATGCTGTTCGGTTATCACTGTGTCTTCAATCGCATCCTGTCCGTTCTTGATGATGATCCTTATGTGTACGCATGCACGATATCCGGAGTTGATGCTGTGTTGTCAGGTATGGGGAGACTGGTGTGACAAATTGCTGGGTCAGTCATGTTTGGTGGTCTACCTAGTGGCAGGTCCATGGTCTGACCTGACGTCGTAGCGGAAGCCGAATAACGACGGATGCTTGACACACCGAATCAGACATCAATGTACGTTTTGCGGGCGCTGCAGCCGGGAATTAGTTGCCACCATGCAGTTACTGGAATTCGGAAACAACCCCCATATCCAACGAAGGCCGCATTATCAGCGACAGCAATGCGTGCGGAACGACATATCAGTGTTGCTAGGTAAAATAAAGGTACCTAATCGGTAGGGTAGGTAGGGTAACTATCACGTAGGGCAGTTATTAGTTATAGATTAAGGTAGTTAATTAAAGAAGAATCTATCTACTAACGCTAATACGCCTTAAGACACCTATAGGGGGTGATACCTATAAAAAGCATAAAAACACATACTAAAAACCACCTTTTATAGGCTGCGTG
>JARJRE010000482.1:0-64215 GCA_030783385.1 Akanthomyces dipterigenus | reverse complement strand
AGGGAGAGAGGCGGCTGTGGCCGGAAGGCTCTAGTGGCTGACTCAGCGGCAGGCCTGGTGGGCGTGCCTGCCAACACACCCTGCCCTCTCGCATCATCAACACCACATCCGCCGTCTCAAAGCACTGCAGCCGCTGCGCTACAATGAGAACCGTGGCGCCGGCAAACTCTCCGTCCATAAAGTCAGACATTTGAAATTCCGTGTCGACATCCAGGCGGCTCGTCGCCTCGTCAATCAGCACGATCCTCGTGCCCGCCCGCCGCTTATGCAAAGCGCCACGGGCGAGATTCAGCAGTTGAAGGTGGCCAAGCGAGAAATGCATGTGCGAAATATCCGCGTCGAGCCCACCACGGCGGCTGACAATTGGCCAGAGGCCGACACGATTCAGCATGCTGATGAGATCGGCATCTGTAAACCGGTCCTCGGTGATAGAGTATGGGTCAAGGTTGATTCTGACTGAGCCAGACAAGGCAATGCCGTTTTCTGTGATGGTTGTTATGCTCGCGCGTACTATTTCGTGAGGAATCGATTTGACTTCTCGACCATCAATTCTGATACTGCCGGTATAATCAACCATTCTGAGAACCGCAAGAATGACAGATGATTGTCCACTATAGCACACTTTCGATTAGCTGCTGGGTTCTACAACTGAGAAGTGAAGAGAGAACTTGCTGATCTGGATAGCCCCCCAGGCCAACTTTCTCACCAGCCTCCACAGCGAATGTTGCGTTTTTCAACACATGTTCGAGCAAAGAGGTCTCGCCCCTTTTGAAAACGAGATAATCAGTTTGAATACAACATTTCAGGCAGCAACCATCTTATTCAACTCACTCAGATTTAGAACAAGTTTGGCGAAATTCCAGCTGACCGGTGGACGGCCAGGGATCAGGCAGTGACGCCGCCGGGGCTGGATATTGCTCTTGTGGTGTGTCCTGGCAGAATGCTCGTATGCGACACACAGTGCCGAGATAAGTTTGAAGCCTAGTGGAAGATCTGACAGCCATGGACAGTAATTCAGAAAGAGTCGATATGCTCAGAAGAGTAAGCGCGAGACCAGAGCTTGTTACATGCTCTGGCCACAACAAGGCCAAAGCAACGACAAGTATGGCGAGCAGACCACAGCAAACATCAGAAAGAGTAGCTAGGTTGCCAAGAGCCTTGTACTCGTAGTAAGAGAGTTTTCGAGAAGCAGGGAGAATGCTCGTCATCTCATTGAGAGATTGGGGCTGCTGCGCAAAAGCGCGAATGTGCTCGACACCCGCCGCCGTCTCTGCAAGATGAGCTTGCAAAAGAGCAACATCCTGGGCCTTGAGCACCTCCAACTGTGCCGCTAAAGGAGCATAAACCTGCTGCGTCGCGTAGAGGAAAAATGTAACTATTGGGGCAAGTATTAGCCCAAGGTGAACACAAGACACAATGGCTGCAGTGTAGAAGAGCACTGAAAATGCGACTGGACCCGTGGGCGTCAGCAATTATATCCATAAATGGTAAAATACAATTTCTTACGCCATGGCGCTTGTAGTAAAGGCGAAAGCGCCTTGCTCGATATTGCTCCTAGATCGTTACCGAATCTACTTGACTATTAGGCACATATCAGTCTCGGAGGAGAAGGATGACAGACAAGTTCAAGAGGTAAGATGTGTCTGTTTTGGCAATGTACGAAGGCGTGGCGCTGTCGTTGAAGGCTTAGCACGTGTGACAATGTCTTCGATGGCGTCATGGTTACCTTAGGAGAACTCTTATAGTGTTGCGATGAATCACCTCTGCGCTCTTTCCACATACTGCAACGAAGATGTAGCTGTTGCAACGACACGACGGTAAGTCATTGCCCACAAGGTGTGACGGCAAGTTTGCTGGTTGGGGGCGTACCTGGAGACTGCCCAATTTGTGAGAATATTCAGCAGGCTGAAGCCGACGTAGCAGAAGAAATACTGGGGAGCAGACAAGATTGCTTGATAGGTATACGCCAACATGATTGCTAATTCTTGTTAGTGCACGAGCTCAGGATGACAAAGTGCTAGCTCACGAGGCAGAACCTCAATCAAGGCGGCAGCTGCGCACGCTAGCGGGCCAAACAGGACGCTCCGTCTGCCTGATTGGCGAAGTAGATAGGATACAATATCCCAAAAATGAGAGAAATCGAAGACTGCAAGTTCTGGAAAGGGCTTCGGGTGGCCTGCATCATTCTGGGCGGCTGCAAATGTGCATGATGGTTCGGCTTCCTGTTCAGGGCTAGAGGTGCCGGGCTCAATATGGAGGTATGTAGCCACTGGAAGTGATGTGAGGAATCTGCGCACATCAGTGTGCTCCCATAATTGCCCGTCTTGTTTGAGTTCCAGAATGCTATCGCAGAAGCGCAGATGGTTGTCTGCATAGTAATGTCAGCAAAGGCTATAGCGCAACGTTTGAGGGATTCCTCATTACAAGTACTGGTCACCACCACAGAAGTGCAGTTCCAGCGACGTGTAATGCCATTTTCACCAAACAGCCGTTGGAGAATTTCCATGGTCTTGGGTGGCTCGATGTGGTACAAGGTGTCATCTGAAACAAGAAGAGAGGGCCGGGCATACAAAGCCCTCGCCAAAGCCTGCCAATGTCAGCACAACCGCCGTCTGGCCACCGTATGGCAACTTACAAGTCGCTGCTTCTGGCTTTCTGTGAGACTAGGAGACAGTAGCGAAACTGGGGCTTCATCTCCGGCCGGCCAGCGCAATATATCAATCAGCTGCCATTACCCTGATGACTTCAGGTACAACAACAGTCGAGCAAATGCTCCCCGTTGCGTACGAGATCTGGTCATGCGCGCTTCAGGTCGCTTTAGGTATCTGGTCTTTGAATCTCTATGTTGGCCCAGCTTGCTATCTCATGCTTGCCCCAGGAATTAGTGAGTAGCGATTTACATCCAAGGCGGCGGTCAGACTAATGACAAACGCAAAAGTCTCCTTTGTCGCATCCCATTACATTGGAAATGCCATGTCTACAGCGCGCGCTGCTTGGAATTTAGAGATGGAAGCTCGAGTTGCAGCGACATCAAACGTCCTTGCGCAGATTAAAAACATCAAGTCCATGGGTCTATCAAGCGTCATGGCCGAGTATCTCCAAGAAAAGCGTTGTAAAGAAATCAAGACGTCGCTGAAAGAGCGCGACATACGCCTCTGGCTTTTCGCGTTTGGTGAGTTTTCTGCTCCAGGTTCGCCCGTTCGCCTTGCGATGATCCGGCTAACTCTCTTCAGCCGCCTTGAGCCACACGCTCCCACCACTTGTTGTCCTTGCCGGTGCTCTTTTCTGGACACGCGCATCGAGTCCTTTGAACGTGGCAGAAGTCTTCACCGTGATTACAATCATCATCATTGCTGCGGAACCTTTCCGGACCTTGCTTGTCAGCTTTGTGAGCTGGCATGCAGGCTTCGCATCCATTCGTCGAATTCGGGACTTTCTTTGCTTGGAGGAAGTACAGGATGCGCGCCATACTCTCGACGGGCCCCTCGTCGCAGATGACCTCTCTCCGGGCGAAAAGCAGGCGTCGAGACCTTTTATGACTCGGCCGACAGAATTTGCTGTGAGGTTCGACCTTGTCTGTGTTACATTTCGCAACATGGGGCAATTGCTCAAGAGCGTATCTTTAAGCATTCCCTGGGGGTCATTGGCCATACTCTGGGGCCCGATCAGCAGCGGCAAGTCCACTTTGCTGCGTTGTGTCCTCGGCGAAACCAAGCTGGATTCGGGCACAGTCATTCTGGGGACCAAGTCAATTGGCTACTGTAACCAGGAGTCATGGATACGGAATCAAACACTCAGGGACAATGTGACAGGCATGCTCGGGTACGTTGAGAGCTGGTACCGCGAGGTGGTCACAGCATGCGGGCTTGATCTTGATATTGGGGCAATGGTAAACGGTGACCAAACCATGACAGGAACTGGCGGCTGTAATCTCAGCGGCGGTCAAAAGCAACGAGTGGTACGCACCTTTCCCCCGAACGCATCCTGTCTGGTCACGCTTCATTTTCAGCTTCCGCTAATGTGAATCAACAGAGCCTAGCTCGTGGTGTCTACGCACAGACGGACATCATGGTCGTCGACGACGCATTCAGTGCTTTGGATCCAGAGACTGCCCGAGTCGTCTTTCAGAATTTATTCGGCCGCCAGGGTCTCGTGCGACGCTGGGGCTGCACTGTGATTATGACGACGAATCAGTGTAAGCTGTCCCCGCCACCCGCAATGTTCCACATGTGGCGAGTACTCACACGCAGCGCGCCAGTGGAACTCATGGATGATGCCGATATGATATTTCGACTGCATCGAGGCGGTCGCGTCGAGCAGCAATCTGTCGAGCTTCCCGATGAGTCTTCGGCGTCGGGCAGCGATGACGATGAACAAGGACCATCAGCTCGCGATCTCGACCAAAACAGTGACAATGACAGCGATGCGAGCAGCGATGAAGCTAATGCGCAATCATCTTCGAATGCTATACGATCAGTCGAGCCACCCTCAATTGAACCTTCCGCAGAAAATTCTCAGCTGCAGAATGCGCGCGAAAAGAAAAAGTACGGAGATTGGTCTTTGTACAGCTATTACCTAGGAGCGGCTGGCGTTCTGACGATGGTATTTTGGTTATGCGCCACTGCTTTCGCGGCTCTCATCGAGCAATCTCCATGTCTGTTTCTTCCGCCACGCACGATTCTGCAACCAGCTGACAAGATGGATAGTCATCTTCCTCAGGATTTGGTATGAGAAGGATGCAACGAACGTGTACTACTTTTTTGGGTTCGTTGGTCTCTCGGCGGCCAACCTTTTTTTCAACGTGATGATTGGCCTGTAAGAATATCGAATCCACCATTTACAGAACCTCTGCTCATTCTTTCAAGATTCTTTTTCCGTCAAATTCTACCGCGGTGCTCGGAAGAGATGCACTTTAGACTCACACAAGCCGTCATGTTGTGAGTTAAATGCTGAAGAAGCCAGGCTCAGTACCGATACTGACATTAAATATAGTGCATCCCCTCAGTATCTCAATCAAACTGACATTGGCAAGCTGCTCAACCGGTAAGCTTCTTCTAATGCCAACTTGCGATGGCATCATAACCTGACAAACTTGACCTGACATGTCTGAGCAGTTTTGGTCAAGACATATTTCTCACATCACAGTATCTTCCCATTACTCTGGTGCAATTTCTTTACAGTACGATGCAACTTTTTTCTGGCTAAATTTTGTCGAGCTAACTCGCAACAGCTTTCTTTACTGTCCTTGCTGAAATTGGCATCATCGCATCCGGCTCTGCATACACTGCGCCGATAATGGTATTTCTGACTCTGGTGCTTTATCTCATTCAAAAATTCTACCTTCGAACATCTCGCCAGCTGCGTCTGCTCGAACTAGAGTCCGCCGCTGACATATATACCCATTTTGTCGAGACCAGCACTGGCATTCAGCTCATCCGCAGCTTTCGCTGGCAGGACATGTTCTTGGACCGACTCGGTGTCTTGCTTGACAGATCCCAGCGACCATACTACTTTCTGTTCTGCTGTCAACGCTGGCTCCACACAGTCCTAGATTTCACTTCGGCTGTTGCGGCTCTACTACTCATCGGCATATCCATCTCGCGACCAGGAAAATCGTCCAGTAGCGCTGTTGCCTTGGCATTGCTGAACATCATTGGGTTCAACAGCACCACATCGTATCTTATCAGCTCATGGACCAATCTGGAAACGGGCCTCGGCGCCGTCTCTCGTATCAAGAGTTTCTGCGCGGAGACGCCTCGCGAGCAAGACACGGTTTCTGGGCCCAAACTCGCTGAACACTGGCCGAGTCACGGGCGTTTAGACTTTACCGGTGTTACCGCGAATTACCAGTAAGTTCGCGAGCCTTTATGAAGACGCAACAGAAATGTCAAGAGTCTGACTGCTTTTAAGGGCAGAGGACGGTAGCCTGCAAAGGGCCTTGGATAATGTGACGCTCACGATTCTACCCGGCGAAAAGGTTGCCATCAGTGGTCGCACCGGAAGGTATGTGCTGACGACGCAAAAGCAAAAACACAATGCTGATGACATATCCGCAGCGGCAAATCATCTCTGCTCATGACAATTCTGCGCATGACCGATTTTACGGGTACCATCAGTATTGACGGCCAGAATACTTGTAGTGCATCTCGAGAATTCCTTCGGTCGCGGATTACTACTCTGCCACAGAATGGCGTTGAACTTCAAGGCTCCGTTCGGTTCAACTTGTACCCCTTCACTGGCCCTCAGCCGGACGACAGCCTGGTGACGTCGACTTTGCAGTCGGTGGGCTTGTTGAATTACATCAATCGGAACGGTGGCCTCGAGAAAGCCATGTCGTCCATGGGCTTTTCTGTCAGCCAGAAGCAGCTGCTGTTCCTAGCGCGGGGCACCTTGCACCAGAGAACCATGAATACCAGAATCGTCATTATAGATGAGGCGACCAGCGCCATGGATCACGACACTGATGATACCTTGCGGACCTACTCAACAACGCCTTTGCCGGATGCACCATTCTGCAGATTGCCCATCGGGAGGAGTCTTTCCGCGGCATTGACTTGCACGTAAATCTGGATCTTGGTCAACTGGCTGGTGCACACCGGATAGCGAGGAGCTAGAGAAAATAGTTTTCAAGAATGTCAAGCTCGCATTTTAGATATCCTTTGCACGGGCTGGCAACAGACTGGGGCCTTAGTCAGCGCAGCTGCCCACAGTGAAACTTGGAGCTGATTCCGGTGCATGCGCTTTGTTACCTCGTTCCGATTCCGCAAAGTACTAAGCTCAAGGCTATTAATCTATAACGTATCCCTAGTCTACGGTCAACTGCGGGCACCACATGGCTGGAACCTGGGCAAGTGATTGATTGGCATCTGGGCGTGTATTGTTGTAGTGGAGTGTCGACTGGAAGCGAGGAAGCCAATTAGCAGGAATTGTTTGGCATTCCAACCTCGATGCTCACTGGCTAGAATGATGGGAGCGGGAATCGCAAGGCTGTATTTGCACTCCGCGTCTCAGCTGTCCAGATTGTGTGAGGCGTTGTAACATTGCGCTTCCTCCCAGCAGGCTAAACATGGGCGCACATTTCAACCGTGGGGTGCAGTATTCGCCTTTACTTGAGCGCTTTAAAACTGTTACCCGTCGAGAAGTTACGGCCGCTTTGAATATAATCATGGCATACCTTGCCACTGACACCCTGGGTATGCGCTACTCCAGAGTGCCTGGAGGCCTCTGAGTTTGCCCATTACACGTTGTCTACAAGACTGAATCCCAGGCGCCGGCCCGCCTTGCCTATATCGGCTCGGTGACCGCCGTAAGCCAGTCGGTTTACGTTTGTGCTCTAGAATTGCCGTCGATTGGTGTCCGAGGTGAGTAGTAGCCTGCGCTGCTGCCATTCGTCCCAAGCGCTTCAAAACAGAATCAGAAAATCAGTACCCAGATGAGTTATCTAAGGCGACTGGCTTAGATAAAATAGAAGCATACATTGTGTTCGTTGTATGCGGTAATTCTCTAAGTAGCCATGACATGCACGAATTCGGGGTGAAGCCACTGCCCAGTCAGTGTCACCGATGGCTGTTGTTCCTCGGCTCGACTTGCACTAATATGGCTGCTGACATTGGTTGCAAGAGCACGTAAGCAAAGACTGCTTGTTGCGGTTCGAGCTGTTGCGTAAAACAAGTCTGATACTACAGCTAGCTAATGTGTCGCCTGGAGCTTGTTGGGGCGCGCTGCTATTCAGTGTCTCAAGTAGCCCGTCGCAGCCGTCTATTCAAGGCCGTCACGCAGACAAAGCACCAAGCGTTTGGCCAAATTCTGCGGCCAAGACTTCTGGAGCATAGGCCACTCGCTTCCCTGTGCCTCCAGCGAACATTTGCGCATAGGTGAGCAGATGATTCTCGGGTTGGTAAACTGTTTCCGATTAGTTGCGGGCGGCATGAGGGCAGCGGCGTCGAGGCGACACACGAGGCAATGCCTGGATGGTGAAAACCATCAAGCAGAGCGTGATGGCTTCTCGAGCAAGCATACTGAAATAGATTTAAATCTCTAGGAGAAGTAGTAGGGTTTTGTGATGGGGATAATGTGAGCCTGAGATTGTCAAGGAATCATACCACGCCATCCTCTATCCACCGAGATTGTGCCTCCCAACTTCCGCGTAGCCGGCTGTTGCAAAAGTCCCATGCAAGTCGTCTTCAGAGCCCAGACTAACAATGCAGAGCTGCATGGAGTGTAGCAGAGGTCGCTAGCAGAGCTACGAGGGACCCGACGCACCTGGCCGGAGTGACATCCGCAACAGGCCGCATTAATGAGGTATCTCAAAGGAATGATTCCATAGCGAACATGATTCGCGCCAGCAAACTGCATGTCTGGACTATGTCTCATAATCACCCATGCTGCATAGAAGATGAAAATCGTGGGACGCACTGGGGGTCGGCAGACGCTCCCGCTGCGACGGGACAGTTTTAGCGCTGCTTGTGCGCCCTACATATCTGTCTACAGCGCTACCTAGGCGCCTCCAAGTACCTAGGTAGGTACCTGGATGCCTGGTTAGTAGGTACCTAGGTAGGTACCTAGGTGTTTTAGCGTTTCCAGTAACGCATGCGTCGCCAGTGCGCCGTTGCGCCTCACGCTGACACTTTCGCTTCAGGTGCAAAAGATGGCCCAGATCGAGGCGAGAGATCCAAGCCATCGCTAATGGAACTCACCTTTGCCTTGCAGGCTTTAGAGAGCTTTCGCCATAAAACCAGTGTTTTCGCCATACAACAGACTGGCGCTGCAAAGCTTTGCTGGCCACGCTAGCCTGCTCCCGCCCAACAACATCCGCCCCCAGGTCCCGCTCCACCATGGCTGATCCTGAGCCCCAGGAGGGCTCCCGCCGCTGGGCCGTCCAATGCTGGGCCAGCCCGCGGTTTTCTCAGTTGGCCCCGCCCGGGCGGTCCCACTCCGCACAGCGTCGCCCCAAGAATCCCATCGGACAACCATCTCACGCCACCCTTTCGCTCCCGCCCGACCCCGACCATCGAGCGACTTGCGATCTGAGTTCGTCGGCTAGTCATCGCGGCCAGCAGCAGCGCACGCCAACGACTCATCTCACCCTCCAGAACGAGCCATCGCCCGGCCCCCGGCCATACGCACCATGCCCTCGGACGTCACGGCCAAGGGCTACCGCCCCGTCGAGGCTGCCGACAACGACAATGGCGACTGGGACGGCGATCTGACGCGTCGCGAGGCCCAGCTGGCGCAAAAGGAGAAGCGGTTCAGGTTCGCCGTTGCCGGAAACATCCTCGTCTTCTTCCTTTCGCTGTGCTTTCTCGCCATTTCCTGGTTCTCCAAGCCCTCGCTGCTCGAGTGCGACAAGATGACCTCGCCCTACTGTGAGTTTTGCTGCTGTGGCCGCTCGTTGCCCACTACAACGCTGGAAACGTGCGCGGAATAAATAAAGGCTAATCTGCTTGCGACACAGCTCCGGTATTTAATGGTGGCGTGGAGCATTGGGAGGGCGACTTTCAAAACGTCTTCAACCAGACTTCCAAGTACAGAGGGCCGCCTACGCTCGAATTGGAATCGGCTTGGGAAGAGCTGTGGTATCGTGCGTATCCCTCCTGCGCACACGCTCTTTTCACATTCTAACTTTGTTCCTCTGCAGAACCTGGCGTCGGGCTCACCATTGACGAAATCGCCAAGCTCAACAAGACTCGCCCTGGCGTCAGCTTTACCGAGATTGACGGCAGCGATCCCAAGAACCCTACCTACGCCGCCACCCTCGAAGTCTTTCACCAGATTCACTGCCTAGTACGTCGTTTTCACGCCCCCATACTCCTCTGTAGCCCTTGCTGACCCTCTGTTCCCACAGAGCCTCATTCGCCAAGCGACCTGGCCGCTGCGCATGTTCAACGAAAGCTGGCACTCGTACCCGTGGTTCCTCACCGACGACCTGGCCGGCCGCATGCATGTTGACCACTGCCTCGAGTCGCTGCGTCTCAGCCTCATGTGCTACGCCGACGTCACGCCCGTCCTGGCCGAGAACAACCCCATGCGTCCGACAGGTCTGCAGCTCGACTTCAACGTCCACCACAAGTGCCGCAACTTTGACAAGATGATTGAATACGTCCGGGCTCACGGTGTTGATGTGCCGCCCGAGTAAAGGGTTTGAGAGAGAAGATGAAATATGGACATGTACATCAGTCGAGATTCTTTTGGGGAATAGCACATAGAGACTGAAATGACGATTGGATGAATTCACCCCGTGTGGGTAGTGCTCCTCGCCATCGGTCATGCAAAGTAACCTTGAGACGATGGTCTATTGGATGAGCAAGTTGCATCCGAGCCATACCAAACAAGAACCTGACTGGTATCGGTAATTAACACATTCTGATCTGACGTCAAGGGTCATCCCATCAGCTTCCAAGCGAGCCGGCTCAAAAGGCGCCTCGACCCCGCAACCCGCCAACGCAGCTGCCACTACCCCAACGCCTAATACTAACTCTTCAAGGCCCTTTGTCCGACCAAGCAGTCCTTTGCCTATCCGGCTTGTGGATCATTTCACAAGAAGCACAACGATCAGAAAGATGTCGAATCAAAACACAACTTCCCCGCACTTCAACGTCGATTCGGGTGCATCGTCTCATCGCTCTAGCTTTCAGGCGGTGGAGCACAGAGTTAGTCTAGTGTAATTTAGCCGACGGTAGAGAGTGCTTCGTATTGCACCGTCGGGGTAGCGCCCAAGTAAAGATGGCGCTCTTGTCAGATGCCTTGACTTGGCTTGGACATTTGCAACTACTTAAAGACTGCATGTGCCGTACTCTCTCTCTAGAAAGACGGCAACGCATCTGTCATCAGACTCTCATGGTTGCGACAATGCTCTGGCTCCCTAGCATCGCCGTGGCGGCCGCCGTGGCGTCAGCCCTGCCAAGCGCAGAAGACGAGGCACAAAGTCTCTGGTTCGGTGAGTTGGCCAGCACGAGTCATCCGCGAGAGGTCGATGGAATCACTACTGACCACCATGCAGGCGACGCACCGACGATTAGCGTCGTCAGTCCCAACCTCACCACCAAATGGTTTGAGGGCAGCGACTACATTCAGGTCGTGGAGCTCTTTGTGCAAAACACAGACAAGGCCAAGTTTCTCACGAGGTCTCACAATCTCAAGGTGGTAATCGATTCTCCGTCCCTGGACACGGTCATCCCCGGCGCCGTCCATCGCCTGGCGCCCGGCCAGAGGGCGCTGGTCCAGGTCGGCGTCAAGAACAAGGCCGGCGTCCAGGCCGGTTCCTCGTGCAGCGGCACGGCGACGGCCGCTGCGGGCCCGCACGGCAAGCAGGCGGCCTCGGCGGCGCTCTCGGGCGTCTGCGGCATCGGCGACTACGACAGCACGACCGAGAGCCTGCGCGCGCACCGCACGCCCGACTGGTTCGACAAGATCAAGTACGGCATCTTTATCCACTGGGGCCTGTACTCTGTGCCGGCCTATGGCGGCACGGGCGAGAATGAAAACTATGCCGAGTGGTGAGCGCTCTCCTACCGCAAAAGCAGACGGGGGGAACGCGGGGGTGCTAACATGGGTACAGGTACTGGAAGTGGCAGCATGACCCCGACGACAAGACGGCGACGTATCAGTACCACTTGGACACGTACGGCAAGGACGTCAACTATGACGACTTTGCGGCCAACTTTACCGGCAAGAACTTTGACCCCAAAGACTGGGTTGATCTCTTTGCCGACGCGGGCGCCCAGTACTTTGTTCCCACCACCAGTATGTTCTCTCCATCTTCCATGACCGCCTCTATGCCCCCCAGCACAGCACGTTTTCCAAACACGCGGCTCACACTTTCCCAGAACACCACGACGGCTTCGCCCTCTTCAACTTTTCATCAAGCATCAGCCGGCGCTCCACCGTGCACTACGGCCCGCGGCGCGACTTTCTCGGGGAGCTTTTCGCCGCCGCGCGGCAGCACCAGCCGCACCTCCGCCGCGGCACCTACTTTAGCCTGCCCGAGTGGTACAACCCCAAGTATAGGCAGAGCGGCAGCTTTGCCGGCGGCCCGCCGACGAACCCGTACACGGGCCAGGTGCTCGACTACACGGGCTACGTCGACGTCGACGACTTTGTCACCGACATTCAGGCGCCGCAGATGGAGGCCCTCGCGTACGACTACGGCACCGAGATCTTGTGGTGTGACATTGGCGGGCCCAACCAGTCGGCCGACGTCATGTCCCGGTGGCTCAACTGGGCGCGGCGGCAGGGACGGCAGGTGTCGTACAATTCGCGCTGCGGCCTCCAGGGCGACTTTGACACGCCAGAGTATGTATTCCTTTTGACATTTCACAACGAGAATATGTGTAGCTCAACAGGCCATTTCCGATAGGTATGATCCCAACCCGACGCACCCTCTCGACCGAAAGTGGGAGTCGAGCCGTGGCATGGATCCGCACTCGTACGGCTACAACCACGTCATCCCCGACCGCCAGTACATGACGGTCGAGGCCATTGTCACGACGCTCGTCGACATTGTCGCCAACAATGGCAACTTTCTCCTCGACATTGGGCCCGACGGCGCCGGCGCCATCCCCCGCATCATGCAGACCAACCTGCGCGACGCCGGCGCCTGGATTCGCGCCCACGGCGAGGCCCTCTACAACACCACCTACTGGTCCGTCACGGCCGGCGCCGACCCGTGGCGCTACACGGCGACGGCGAACGCGTTTTACGTGCACCACATCGGGACGCCGCCGGGGGACAAGGTGCTGGTGGTTCCGGATCCCGTGCCGTTTCTGCCGGGGGATCGCGTGACGGCCGTCGGGGGCGCGGCGCACGGGGCCACGGTAGGGTCGACGTGGAACGGCCCGGGGACGCTGAAGCTGGTGCTGCCGCAGAGCGTGCTGGATGGCGACAAGTATGTCTGGACATTCAAGATTGAGTATGTGCGATGAGCGGATGTGCTTCAATGTGTGCCAAGTGCGGATGCGCTGAAATGGACAACTTTCTTTACCATGAGAGTTCTAAGGATACGAGTAATGACATTATATTTACGTATCAATTTATATCTTGTGTACTTGTCCGACTCTCGAGAGTAGTCGTGGAGTGCCTACCTTGGGAAGCAGAAGTGTGTAAGCCGAGCTCCCTCGCCCACACAAATACAGGCTGCGCCTCCATACGCAGTCATAGTCGCTCGATAAAAACCTATAAGCGCCTGATACTAAGCCTTCCACTCCAGAATCTTTATCTGAAAATGTCTGCCAAGAAGAAAAGAAATCTACCCGACTTCCCGGAAACACTTCCCTTGGCGTGCAGTCATTGGGGTGCGGGGTTTGGCGCTCTGAGTCAACCACCCCGCCGCCCAAAGAGGCAAAAGGCAAGTGAGCAATGGCACAGCAGTGACTCACCAACTAAGCCTGGAAGTAGATGGTTTCTTCTGTGCCATAATAATAAGCGGATTGACTAGGGAGGAAATAAGCAATCTTCTTGGTTGGACGGGTTTTCGACAACGATCCACTAGAGCTACAAGCTGCAAGAACTGGGATTGGTAACTATATGAAGACTCCACGCCGCTGCGTCTCAAGACTCAATTACAAGCAACACAAGCCAATTCACTTTACCATTTACGTATTGCATTTGGGTACTTCTTCTTTTGCGATTTCATCATGACGGGAACGACGAGCAGCGGCAGCTCCTGCGGTGTCTGCAGCCTCACATTCGATACTGTCGGCGCTTTCCGCCTACATGCCAAATCACCAGAACAGTAGGTCAACACCGCTTGACACCTTGGCGAGGTCCACTACTAACGTGCACAGCGTCGTCAACCTCCGACGAAGAGCTGCACAGTCTGGCGCCGAGATGCGCGCCTCGACCGACTCCGACTCCGACAGCAGCGTCTCCTACTTGGCCGCGAGCGATTCCGACTCTGAGCCCGAAACCAGCGACCCTTCTGGAACAACGCCTGACTTTGTCGCCGAACAGTGTCTCTTCTGTGGCGTGCGGTCCGCCGACTTTGACGCAAGCCTCATCCACATGGCGAGCGCGCACAGCTTCGTCGTGCCGTACCAAACGTCGCTGGTGGTTGATCTGCCGACGCTGGTGTGGTACCTGCACCTCGTCGTCTACACATATCACGAGTGTGTCGCGTGCGGCAGCCGGCGACGGTCTGCGACGGCGGCACAGCAGCATATGCAGAGTAAAGGCCACTGCCGCTTCGACATGGCCAACCCAGAGATTCGTGACTTTTACGACGTGTCGGCGCTGGACACGCGGCTCGTGTCGGAGCTCGCGCGGCCAGATGATGGCATGATGCGTCTGGCGTCTGGGAAGCTCATCTCACAGCGCGGCGCGCAGAGCACTGGACCAGCCAATGGCAGCAGCGGCAGCAGTAGCCGCAAGAGGCTGGAGCGCGGAGGGGCGGAGAATCCGATGGAGACGGCTCTGGCGGTCCCAGGCAATGATGAGCAGCAAATTGTGCTGGATGGCACGGACAGAAAGATGGCGACGGCGGCGAGGCAGATGGCGCAGCTGAGCGTGCGCGACCAGCAGGCGCTGGCGCATCTGGCGCCGCATGAGCAGCGCCGAGAGCTGACGCTGCGCCGGAAGCAGGCCGATCGAGTACGGCGGGCAGAGTGGCGAGCGCAGGCGGCGCTGGGACGCAAGGGGAATAAGACGCTGATGAAGACTTACAAGGCGCAGGGTCCAGAGCGCCCTCTGGGTTGAAAGGTTGCGGTGCTTCATTTGTGTAGACCTTGATTTAACTGTCGTTGCATAGCGTGGCGGTAATTGTAGCATAGGCATGTGGCCTGAACGGTTGTCAATATACAGGGATAATGTAGAATACCGTGTAATGCTGGCGTATTTTGAGGGTCAGCGTTTGGTTTGTGCTTGATTTCTAATGCCGGGGATGCCAAGACCGCCGTGACAGTTGAAGACTAGAGTTGCGACTCAACCGAGAAGACGCTCGCGACAGCTGTAGCGAGCTGCGGGCGCAACGCACAAGGCGGGCGCGCAGGAAAAGCAGCTAGCAAGTAAAAATTTCGTAACAAATGTCGCGAATTCGCTTTCCCTGTTTGCGAACAGTCAGATGAGCACGCAGAGACTGGCAGACAATCTCGGCTACGTGGAGCGTGGCGTCCCGGCATGGCCGCATGGGTGAGCGGCCATTGAGCCCACATGAAGCCGGAGTGGATGCCGCCTCGGCTTGCAACTGGAGAGATGGGTATGTCGGTCCTGTAGGCTTTTTAGGGGGATTTTAGATCGTGTCCAACCCAGTTCCTCGGATCGGAGAATTTGCTACATGGCGGTGACACAAAGTATAAATTTGCGTCAGTGGTCCAGCGGGAGCCGAGCGCGGCCGCGACACTGCGCTGATTCATGAAGCTCTGGCCGGGTTGGCAGCAGTAGCGCATCGTAATTCCAGCCGAGGCGGTGTTGTAGTTGGTGCCAAGAGCGGCCATGGCAGCGGGCGTGCAGGCTGTTGCAGACATGCAAGGCATGTCGCAGGTGTGCTGCTGTGGTCGTGCTGGGGTCCAAGGACTAGTCCATAAGATGTCTCTCGCAAACAGAAATTGTTGCAGATTCAGCCACTTTCGGTGCACTCAAGTTGAGCGAGTTTATGGTCGACGGGAGAGTAGTGTAAAAGCATGGACCCGGACTGTTGGGCCATCGGCGCTCCGTTGGCACGTCTAACCATCAGTAGCTTGCATTGAGCGTTCATCAACACCAAGGGCCCGCGACGCACCATCGATCCTTACCAGTTCGATGCACGCACGAGTGATGAGCGGCTAGAGCGTCGACTAGGCTAAACTCTGGAGCGGCACTAGAGTTGATGGACAATGCGAGGGAATGCTGGTGGTGGAGAGTTGTGTGGTGGCTTGCCGTTGCAACAAACATTCCCTGTCACGCACTGCGGGGGGGAGCAAGCTCGGCGCAAAAGCTGAGCCAGCCACGGGCCAGCCACGGGCCAGTCACGAGCCAAGTAATCCAAGGTTGACCCGCTGGGCCGGGAGGGGCTACCACGACGGCGGGCGCTGCAGCAAGAAAATGGTGATGGGAAAAAATGACGAAAAATGCAGATTGGGCTTCAATCTTCCGGCTAGCTACAAAAGACTGCCATGAGGTACAACAAGGTGCAGAGAGCTGCAGAAAGGCTGTTGTAAACCCGCAAAGTGTTGGTAGCGCTCATCTGCCATCAACTGCCCGGAGCGCCTCTCTTCAGCGTCTCCAGGTGCTGCCGGGCTGCTGGGCTGCTGGGCTGCTAGCGCACCGCCCATCCTCCAGGCCACCGCCGAGCAGCTTGGCCAGCCTCATCTCCACCGAGCCAGACCAACGCGGGCAAAAACCAATCCCAGCTCGAGCAAAGGCGAGAGAAAAAAGCCTCCAAAACGGTTACCCCCAAATGATCACTCAACTAGCAACCGCTCGCTTTCTGCTTCCCCATCTCTCTCCATTCTTTTTCTCTTCTCTCTTCAACCTTTCCGCCGGCTTTCCCCCATCCGTTCAACTCGTGACGTCTTGCCCCGAGGCTCACTGCCCACACCCTCGGAATACCTTCGTCTGCCAAACGCACGCTGCTGCGTCCCATGCTAGACACGCGATCCCACATGGCCCGCCACCACTGCTGCAATTCTCGCATGGCGCCAATCTAGCCTGTTCAACGTCTTCTTTCTCGCTTCGCTGTCTTTCAGTCTCCATTTCGTGTAAGCCATCTCGTGCGTGCAATCAAGGGAAAAAGACGCCTTCCACACCCGCATCCCTGCCGCTGCCCACAGTCCCTGCGCGACACACCGAGGTGCAAAACGACCAAGACACACGCCCAAGACACAACCTCTCTCGGCGCGACACACACGCAGCTGCCTCCCTCGCATCCCGTCAACAGCGACACTGCATTGCAGCTCGCCTTTGCATCGCCACCTCGGCACTCTTCGCTGCTGCGCGCTCACGCTGTTGCCAAATGCTACCCGACTAAAACAGCGCCACGTGCTAATGGAAACTACGTCTTTTGCTCGACCAAGCCTCTCAAGCTCAGCATACGAATCACATCGTGACAACATATATTAAACGGCATTCGCCAATTGCTCGAATCTTCTCCGACGCCGCTCCGGCTCGTCCACACATCTCCGTCACTTGCTTGCTGCGTTGCGGCTAGCCGAGTCGACACGTCGCACAACAGCGCCCATCCTCCCGCCACTGCTGGCTCTGTACGATCCGGTCAATCGCCGTTGTTTTTATCTCAGCTTCCGCTGCAGCCAATACGAATCGACAGCTTTTGCGCTGTCCCTGCCTACTAAATCACCTACCTCGGTCCCCTACCAGAGTCAGAGTGCGCATTGCCAGCGGCGCAACACCAAACATCTGGGTTGCGACCAACGGAACCACACTGGCCTTTTCGCTAGGCTCGACCGACCACGGACCAGACTCCCATTTGGGCCGACACCGCACCCCTCACTGAACCGGCTACCCTCGTGTTACCCGGCTGTCGCACTGCGGCGCGCCATTCGGAGCTGCATCGACAGCTGGTACTTCTGTAAATACTGCCTGTCGTCTCGTGGCTTGCCAGCGTCGGCGCATCCGGCTGCGACTCTCTCCAAAGAACCTCACTCTTGTGTAGCCTCATTGTCCTTTTAAATTGCCAAAAATGCCCGACGACATCGACGACACGACGGCCGACCTATCGGACCACATGTCCGATCTCGAGGACGACGGAGACGTCAAAATGGAAGACAGGTCTGGTGACAACACCAATGGCGAACCCAAGAAAAAATACGACCCCAAGGACCCTTCGAGACCCAGGCGCAAAAAGGCTAGACGAGCCTGCTTTGCCTGCCAGCGAGCGCACTTGACTTGTGGTATGTATCTCAATGCGCCCACAGTCACGCGAGCCCGTGTCCAATCTAACGTGTAACCTGCAGGCGACGAGCGCCCCTGTCAACGATGCATTAAGCGCGGTCTGGCCGACGCTTGCCAAGATGGTGTGCGCAAAAAGGCAAAATATCTCCACGATGCACCTCCCGAAGCACTGCGGCCCGTGTTGGGCCCAAATTACAACCCGAGCTCCGGAACCGCCACCCAGACCAACGGCAACCGCCAAAATTCGCAAAATTCGACAACCTCTGAGCCTGGCATCTCGACCCCCGGAAGCACATTCATGTCCGCCGCCAGCACCGCCTCTTATCCTGTCTATCCGTCTACTGCCCAGGCCGGCGTAGGCATGTCTCCAAATCTTGGCTTCAATCCACAGTCGGCCGCAGCATCGGATGCATTCCAAGGCGCCAATGCACAATCCCAGATCGGTGGCATTCTCGGGGGCAATACTATGGATTTTAACGCCCTGTTTGATCCGAGCAACCCTGCTCTGTACAACTTTGATCTGGAGGGCCTCAACTTTGGCAGTCAATACGCTGGATGGGAGTTTGGCATCCTCAATAAGATGGGCATGGGCGCCGAGCCTTCGTCGCGAGAAAACTCGATATCACAGTCGGCAGACCCCTCATACGCATCGCTTTTCGCCAATGGCAACGGCGCCACCATGCTAAGTGGTGAGTACGCTGGTGCCGATGCAAATGCCAACATGTACACGCAAGGCAACCTGCAACACGGGTTGCCGCATGCCTACGCCATTGCGGCGGCACCGCAATCTCTAGCCAGCCCCAGCACGGATGCGACGACGAGTCCGCAGCCGGCCCACCATGCCGAAGGGTCTCCCAACCCCAATAGCTTTGCGCTGCAAAACGCGCACGCCGCACGCATCAAGACGAAGCCGGACAAGGTGGCGCAGATTCTCGGCAAGCGGCAGCGCGACTCGGCCGGCATCTACGCGGCCGTCAAGGAGCCGTACCCCTACACCAAGGGCTTCCACAACATGGTGCAGGTCCTGCGCGACCGCCTGCCGCACAGCAAGGTCATCAAGGTGGCGCGGTCCCTGGCCGAAATTCGGCCGTCATTCATCGCGTGCACAAAGGACCTCACACGGGAGGACCTGGTGTTTATGGAAAAGTGCTTCCAGCGGACGCTCGTCGAGTTTCACGACTTTTTGCAGCACTGCTGCGCGCCGACGATTGTGTGCCGCCGGTCCGGCGAGGTCGCGGCCGTGAACAAGGAGTTTACGGCGCTGACGGGCTGGACCAAGGATGTGCTGCTCGGCACGGAGCCCAACCGCAACGTCTTTACCCGCCCGTCGTCGAGTGACGGCGGCGAGGTCGTCGCCGCGCCGTCGCGAAGTACCAAGACAGGCGAGGCCCAGCAGCCCGTCTTCCTCGCGGAGCTGCTTGACGACGACAGCGTGGTGGACTTTTACCACGACTTTGGCCAGCTGGCCTTTGAGGACTCGCGCGGCAAGGTGCAGCGCAGCTGTCGCCTGATGAAGTATCGCACCGACGAGAGCGATGACGGAAAAGGCCTGGCGACGAACGGTGCCGGTGGTGTGTCGGGGAGCATTCTGAGTAATCGCGTGACGAAAATCGACGGCGAGCACGGCATCTCGCGCATCGAAAAGGATGGCAAGGTGGACTGCACGTATTGCTGGACGATAAAGCGGGACGTCTTTGACATTCCCATGATGATTATCATCAACGTAAGTACCTACCACTGCGGATCTGTGGGCTGTTTGCTAATGCCATGTAGTTTTTGCCGCGATGTTATCCAAATCAGGAGCCTCAACAGCTTGCTGTATGAGCGCGGACGGATGATATCCAAGCCTGGGAATCGGTGCATACACTTGTGGGTTTTATTGCATGGGAGGTGTTTATCTTTCGTTTTGACTATCTATTTGGAGTTTCTTCTTCTTTTGGATCAGTTATATTTTGGGAGGGCACGCTGAATTTTTCTTTCGTCTCGTGGTTTTTCTGGGGCAGAAAAGAGGGCAGGCATTTCGGGCCAAGAGGCTGTGATACCCTCGGCGCCGAGGGTCGCTGAACAATTGAACATGACAAGATTTGCTGCGTCATTTCCTACCTACAGTGATAATTCAAGCATGGCCCTGTAAATGACGCTATAGTGTTGAATCTTGAATGGTTCTATTGCTTTTATTCTACCATGACCATCAACTCCATATCACTCCACATGTGCTCATTTTCCTCATCAGTCATTCTATCTCCTCTCTTCCACAGCCCAACTCCCTTTTCACAATCCAAATGTCCGTCGCTCCTGTCTCTACAGGTCCTTGGTCAGCCACGCACCGCCCTTGAGCGTCCCGTGGCGCCAGCCCTCCCTGTCGAGGCTCTTCCTGGCCACGTCGCAGTCGGTGTTGATGTCGTCAATGAGCGCCTCGAGGCTCTTGTAGTCCTTTTCCTCGCGGATGAAGCCCGCGATGAGGAGCCGCATGTGCGCGTCGTAAAAGTCGTGCGAAAACTGGTGCAGCACGTGCACCTCGGCGCTGCGGACGGTATTCTTGTAAAACGGATTGTACCCAATGGACATGACCATGGGAAAGACGCTAAAGGAGGAAGAGGAAGAGGGCGTGTGTTGCGGGTGAGAGGCGGGGAGGGCGAGCGAGGCGTAGCCAAAGTAGACGCCAGACGTTATCTCTCCGATCCAGGGCGTGACGGCGGCGTCTACGGGGAGGTTGGCGGTGGGGATGCCGAGCTGCGTGGGTGGGTGGCTTTGTCAGTTGCAACGAGAGCAGGCAAGGGCAGGAGATTGAACAAGGGAAGGAAGGTTTCTGTCGTTACCTCTTTCGAGCCGCGGCCAAAGCCCGCGATGACCTTGCCCTCCATCTGCAGCGGGTAGGGTGCTTCGGGGCCGGCATCCGCGCCGACAATGGCTGGTCGGCCGGACATGGTGATTTGTGATGCGTTGCTGGCAATGACTGAGTATATATGGATAGACGCCAAAGGAATGGAGCAGTCAAAAGTGTGAGTGACAGCAGGGTGAAGGTGAGGGTACGGGTGAGGTATGAGGTGCGAAAAGAAGTGTCTGGAACATGGTGCGGAAAAGACGCCCGCAAGGCTACGGCGGGTGAAGGCGGCGCGGGGTGGCCTGCAGTTCCCGGCGCTGACGGCGGGATAAACGGTTGAGTCACCTCTGGTGGAGTTGATAGTGTAGGGTAGGCTACCTTCACTTGAGATTTGAGGCTTTATACGACGTGATCCGTTGCAGAAAAGACACTTGTATCTGAATTTTGGCGGATGGAATTGGCTTCCTGCACTTGGCTAAAAAAACGGACAAATTACCCCGATTGACTGCTCTCTGTCTCATGAGCTCCCGGTCCAAACAGTAAATGCTTCTCCGTGCAACATGGCTCGAGACGCAAGCTTCACATACAGAACAAAAAGCTGACACGATTATACCTGACAGATACAATTGCAGTAAATTAAAAGATGTAGCATTCTGGTATCATAAATCAGCAATCTTGTAGCCCATTCCTGTTCTTGTGCCCGTAAACAAGTACACTCGTCGTCCTTCCAAGCGGCTCTACGCAGCAGGCTTCTTCTCTGCCTCCTTCCACTCCGTCTTGCCGAGCCGAATAATATCACCCGCCTCCACGACCCAATACTTGCCCGGCGCCTTGCCCTCCTGCGCCAACTGCGCCGCCCGCACCGCCGCCTTGGCAATGACGTCGGCGTCCTGGCCTAGAAAATCCTTGGCCGCGCCGCTGATGCGGCCCAGGCCATGCGTGAAGCTCTGAAACAGGCTCTCGGCCGTCCTGCTCTGCTCGCGCTCGCCCAGAATCACGCCGGGCTTGAGGATAATGCCGTGCGCAAAGTCGAGCTCCTTGATCGCATCCTCGACGCCATTCTTCATCTTGCTGTACGGCACGCCGCTCGAGAGCAGGCCGCGCGTGCCGCCCGAGGAGATGAAGACAAACGTCTCGACGCCGGCAGCCTTGGCGGCGCGCGCCAGCTCAATGTTGAGGTCGTGGTCAATCTTCCACTGGTTGGCGAGGCCGCCGGCGGCCGCGCGCGTTGTGCCCAGCGCGGAAAAGACGGCGACGGGCGCGGGCGTGAGCGCGGAGAGGAGCGAGGCCCACTGCGTGGTGTCGGTGTCGATGACGGCGTTGAGGCGGACGGCGTTGAGGCGGCCGGCGTCGGCGGCAGCGGCCTTGGGGGCGCGGCGGGTAATGGTGCTCACGGGCGTGTAGCTGTCGTTGGCGAGAATGGTCGAGAGGATATGGGAGCCGACGAGGCCGGTGGAGCCGATGATGGCGGCAGGAGAGGCCATACTTGCGGGGATTCTATTCGTGCTGAAAGAGTCTTTTCGTAGATGCAGATGATGATTAGAAGAACAAAAGGAAAATGGAAAGTGGCAGAGGTTGGTTGTCTTGGGAAAAAAAAAGGAAGTCAATTTGCGCGGAGTGCGGAGCGGATTTCATCATTGGTAGGTCAGGATAGCTTGGGCAAGCTTCTTGAGCTTCGGCAGCTTCAGCAGCCGATTCGGTCCACCCTTGGTCTTTACAATCGGCAGGGTTTCTTCAGGTGGTGGCTCGCCCCACACACAAGTCCGAGGCGGGCAGGCATGAAGACGACGTAACAGCTTCTCTGCCTGCTTCTACAGTCTTGTTTGTGTGGCCTCTCGCATTGCGCATCACGACTGTCGCCTATCCCACGTCCCTATTCTTCCTGCCATTCTCTGCTCTTTGCGCGTCCTTTACTTTCCTCTCACATCCAACCACAACCTCACCTTGCCACCCACCATGGCGACTCAATACGAAGGTCCGTTCCCCCGCCATCCCTCACAGACGACCTCAGCTAACCTGCCCCCCCCCCCTCACAGTCGAGCACAATGTGCAATTCACCGAGCCCCGTCGCGGCCGCCGCGTCGACATGGCCTCCTTCTTCTCCCTCCTCAACCGCGTCGCCGAAACGCCCGCCTCGGCCGCCACGCCCGCGCACAACCCGCACGCCACGCCCACGCCCGCCGACACGGCCGACCTCTTTCGCATGCTGCAGGACCAGCTGCTGACGCTGCACACCACGGCGCCCACGACCGACAACCGCGCCTTTCTCGAGCAGCTCATTGCCTCTCTCGACGACGAGATCCAGGACCCGCCGGCGTCGCTCAAGGGCGTGTCGCAAGAGTTTGTCGATGGCCTGGAGCGCGTGAGCCGCAAGACGCTCGACCGGGAGGACGACTGCGCCATTTGCAAGGTTCCGTACCTCGAGGACGAGTGGTGCCTGGTCGTGGAGCTGCCGTGCAAGGGCCGCCATCAGTTTGACTTGGAGTGTGTTGGGCCCTGGCTGCGCAGCGTGGGGACGTGTCCCATGTGTCGCGAGGAAATGATGAAGAAGAAGGAGATTCCGGTAGTGGAAGACGAGGAGGAGGAGGAGGAGGAGGATGGCGACATGATGTATGCGTGATGTATGCATAGAGGTGTGAGGGTGTGTGTGGCTAGCATGTTGACGCGGGTGTTGTTGCGGTGCCAGTTGTGGCAGTCGAGAGGCTGGAAAGTATTACGGGCGTCATGGAGTTTGTTATTTCATAGCATACAAAGCACTACAGGGCCAGCTCGGCAGAAACTCGCTTCAATAAATCAACAACGTATATAAATTGGCTTTAAAGTATTTTCATGTTCCATGCTGCTACTAGACACATCCTGCATCGTGCTATTTGTCGCCCTTTTCAATCAGGCTCATCTTGCTCACCACGCCATCCACCCTCTCCTTGAGGCCCTCCTCCTTGGCCGCGCACGACAAGTCCGACGACAGCTCGGCGAGGCGCTTCTTCCAAAACGTCCAGCGGTCCTTGGACGGGCCCTTGGCGGGCGTCTCGACCAGGCTACCCGTCTTGGTCAGGTCCACCTCTTGCTGGTCCAGGGTGCTGGCGGCCGTTGACAAGCGGTGCAGCTCCTCGCCAGCGTGCCAAAGCCACTCGCTGACCGTGTTGAGGTGCAGATCGCGCGATGCGTCCGACGAGTGCTTTTCCTCGAGGCCGGCGCGCAGCTCCCACAGGCCGAGGTTGAAGGACGACTGCATCTTGCTGCCGAGGATGCGCGCGGCAAACGAGTTGAGCGAGATCCATTTCTGCAGTGCTGTGTGGTCCTCTTTACCGTCAAATTCAGGCTTGACTGCGCCTTTGTCAGTGTCTCTGCTCACACTGTTGCTTGGGACTTTTTCAACCTACAGTTCCATGCCTCCCTCAGCGCGGGACCCAGCATCGGCAGGTCCTTCCACACCGTCGTCTTGGCATCCCAGATCTCGACTTCGGCAGTCTTCTTCTTCTGCAGCGCCTTGATGACGTCGAGGAGCTGCGCCAGGCGGTGGTCCGTCGCGGGGATGGTGGCGACCGACTTGAGCACCACGTCCCAGAAGGTGTAGAGAAAGTCTTCGGCGCCGTCGCTGTTGGCGGCGAGTGCCTTTTGGAAGAGCTGGTCAATTTTACCAGCCGTGTCCTCGGCCGACGCGGCCTTGGTTGACGCGGCCGCGTCCTTGACATCGACGTCGATGATATCGGCAATCTGCTTGGCGAGAGCGTCGCCGGTCGCGACCTCGGTCGACTTGAGAGGGGCCGTCGACATGGTGGAATACGAGGTTGTGAGTGAGGAGAAGGGAGGCGGACGGCAGCGGTCGCAGGCCGATGGCAGAGGCTTGATCGGAGCAGGTGTTGGTGCCCAAGCTGAATGACGTCGGAAGGCGATGCGCGAGGTGTGAGTGGCACGGATGGACGGCGAGCTGGAGGGTCGGGTTGGTGCAAGGTGTGGGTGACGAGGCAGAACAGTGCAGATGCAGGATTTGGCAGTCTTCATTCAAGAGATGAGCAAGAGGATAAAGCAGAATGATGAGCCGAGTGCGTCTCGCATCTAGTCTTTATCAACTGGCAGGCTTAGCGAGACGACCCAGGCATAAGCCGGCACGGCAGGTGGGCAGGTGGCCAGATGGGCCGGTGAGGCAACGTGCCCCTCACTGGGGGCTGCAGTGGGCTGTTGGAGTTGGCTAGAGCTTGCGCGGGGTACTTTGAGCCGCTGGAGGCCTTGCTACCCCTCCCTGAAGCCCTTGGAGGGGCACTACCTAGGTAATGAGCCGTCGCGAGCGAGCAATGTTAGGCCGTTACGTAGGGCCTCTTGATGAGCGTTTTATTTGTTAATTAGGTGCTTCTCCCTTCCCACCTAGAAACCAATCACAGCACCAGCCAGCGCCACGATCTTTTGCCCTCCCACGGCATCCTCGGCGCCGATCTCCCGCTAATGTACTGGTCAGAGGCTGACGACGATCAAGCATGTGGAAACTGCAGCCTTCTTCATCCCTCCTAGCCAAGCATGGCGCAGCAGTGACAAATTACTAGATGCTGTGATACTTTGACCCAACACCTGCTACGACGTCATCTTTTCCGCACAGCCACTTCCAGAGCCAAACGGCACCCGCGCCACACTCATCCCGATGGGTTTCCGTTAAACGCAAGCAGGTTCACCGTGCCGCTCGGCACACCCGTCAGGACATTCTTGGTCGCGAGCTCCTGGATCCGCTTGCACAATGCCTCTGCGCCTGGAAATCCCTCCAGCCCGGCCAGATAGGCCCCGAGGCCTGTAATGTGAGCCGCCGCCATGGCCGTGCCGGACAGTGTTCGCTGCTCTCCTCTGTCAGTCTATCTTGCACCACCACGTTTTCCAATCTTCCCACCCCAAGAAAGCCAAAAAAAAAAAAGCATACCGTGTTGCCGCTCGGCCACGCAGCCTGAATATTCACCCCCGGCGCAAAGATATCCACCACCGGCCCGTAATCCGAAAACGGCGCCCGCGCATCCCGCTCCGTGCTGGCGCCCACCGTGCACACCGTCGGCTCCGACGCCGGCGACGTCCTGCCCGCATCGCCGTTGTTGCCGCCCGCCGCCACGGCCACAAAGACGCCCGCCCGCACCAGCGCCGCCGCTGCCTCGTTGACGGCCCGCGAGTACGCCCCGCCGATGCTCAGGTTGGCCGCGGCGCCGCGCGGGCACCCTGCGCGGCCGCGGCGCCTGGCGTCCTGCGCAATGTAGTCCATGCCGGCAATGACGTGCGCCAGCGTCCCGCTGCCGTTGTCGTCGAGCACCTTGACGCCGTAGAGGCGCGTGCGCTTGGCCACCCCGTGCACGACGCCGCCAATGACGCCGGCCACGTGCGTGCCGTGGCCGTTGCCGTCGGTGGTCTGGCTGACGAAGCTCTTGATCTGGGCGGCTCGGCCACCAAACTCCTGAGTGGAAAAGAAAGTGACTGTCAGTAAAGCTATTGTAAAAAGGATAAAGGTACTGTGCATATTTGCATACCGGGTGATTGGCGACAATGCCCGTGTCGAGGATGTACGAGCAAGTGCCCGCCCCAGCAGAGTTGTCGTAGGTATACGTCGTGTTGCCAGGCTTGCGATGCGAGATGCGTCCCAGATTCCATCCCGCGTTGGGCTGGTCGACGTAGCTCAGAGGCTTCAGCGTCATATCGTGCTCAATATACTCGACCTGTTTGAGGAAGCCCATTATTAGCAAAAGAGGATCACAAAGTTCAAGACAAGCCCGACCTACACTCGGGCTGAGTCGCAAAAAGGCCAACTCGGCTTCGTCGAGGGACGCAGCAAAGCCACGGAAAACGTTCTCATACACGTTTTGCGCCGTCGAGGAGTAGCCCGAGAGAGCCTCGGTGCTGGCCAGGGAAACACCGGCTCTGAGCTTGACGATGTAGCGCCCCGGGATGATGTCGCCTGCAGGCTTGAACAGCGGCGCAACAGTCGACTGCACGTTCCCGGCTGTTGCCAAGCCGGCCAGCACACAAACAATAACTAAAGGAAGACTCATGGCAGGTGATGACTGTGTTCTACTGTAAGATCACTGCATCATTGCATGAAGAGGGGACCGGCATCTATATATGCAGCTTTGGGGGTCACTCGACGCCGCCCTCTCGTCCATAAGCAAGGTGTCGCCGCCGCCACTGTCTCATCTCAGCAGTCCAGCCGCAATCTACTCGTACAAGCTTAAAAACAATCTTATTCGACACTGCAAGACCTATTCCTATTCTCGACCATGGCATCTTGTCCATTCTCACCTCAAAATGCGGGGGGGGCGGTAGCATTGCATCGCAGCTGAAAGACAGCCCGCCAGCCACGGCGCACGCACCATTACCCAATACCTCTTCCCTCCTCTGTCCATCATGTAGAATCAGAAATGAGATGAAACAACTCATCGCCGTGACTCCTGTGACACACAAGTGCACGCCTGTGCGAACAGGGCTCAGACGCTCCGTCATTGGCTAGCCCTCGTCGTCCAGCTTCTTCTCGGCGTCACGTTGCCCCTCGCGTTCTGGCCCAATCTATACATTACAACCCACCCTGATATCTACCACGGCTAGAAAAGGCTAAGCAAAGTAGTTCTTTAGTCACGACTGTGCATCTTTTATTTCTGCTCTGGGAACATGAGCCCTACATAGACTGAGTCGACGATGCGGTTCATGCCATCCGACGACTTATGTGGCTGCAACGAGGGGCAGCTCGTGATATTCAGGCATGCAACGACTGTTTTGTAAAAATCTTCACAAGCTCTCGTTAAATATGTAAGTTTATACATGCCGTCACTGTTGTGTATCATTTATACACACTCTCTCGTAAGCATGAGCATGTATGCGCCTCGCATAGACATTGACCCTCTCCTCTATACATGCCATCACGTCCACCCTCCATCCACACGAATGCTCTGATTCGTCATCCCCGAGCTGTCATCTGCGCACAGCCACATGGCCGTCCTCGCAATCTCCGCCGGCACCAGCAGCCTCTTAATCGCCTGGCTCCCCAGCACCAGCTTCTCATACTCGGGCGTCATGACCTCGCGCAGCTCCCTCTCCGTCGCAATGGACCCGGGCATGATGCTATTCACGCGGATGCCCTGCGGTCCCAGCTCGTGCGCCAGCGTCCGCGTCAGCCCCACGACGGCCGCCTTCATCGTCGTGTACGGCAGCACGCCCGTCGCCGGAATCGCCCACGAGATGCTCCCCATGTTGACCACGGCCGCCGTGCCCGCCGCCCGCAGCAACCCCGGCAGCAGCGCCTGCGTGAGGAAGAACTGGTGGCTGAGGTTGACGTCGACGGCCTGCGCCCACCACGCCGGCGTAATGTCCGCCGTCGGCTTCCGCATCGCCGCCGCCGCGCTGTTGACGAGGCAGTCGATACGCGGAAAGTCGGCCAGGATCCGCGCCGCCGTGGGCTGCAGCGAGCCGGCAATGTCGGCAACGTCGCAGTGGTGGTAGATGGGTGCGTGCACGACACCGCTGCCGCCGTCGAGGGCCGATACGCGGGCGAGGGTGGCGGCGGCGGCGTCGTCGTCAATGTCCAGGAAAATGACCTGCGCGCCCTGCACAGAAAAGTGCTCAACCATGGAGGCGCCGATGCCCATACTGCCGCCTGTGAGCACGACGACGCGGTCACGGAGGCTGGGATACTTGGCAAAGTTGCTGTGGTCCGTCATGATGCGTCGCCCACGGGCCTTGTGCAGGCTCTTGTTATACTCAAAGTGTAGCGCCTTTGGCGGCTTGCTCACGGTTTGAGAGATGGGACTGGCAAAGTAAGTCCGTAGAGAGAGAGCGAGAATTACTTCCCCGCAGAACAACACGCGCCCGTCATTAGTTCCCGGATCTACCACAAGGCGCGGGGTTGCTGCCCAAGCGGCAACTCGTGCGCCACACCAGCACGGATAGAGTGCCGGATGAAAGCTGCGTGCCTACCCGACATGAATGAAGCCGGTCAGGCACCAAATACATCTCGATCCCAGCGTTTGCTAAATGTGATTCAATGAGCCGAGGAAAGTGAATAGCTACTAGACTGAATCACTATAGCCCATGAGAACTTTTTTCATCTCTCTATTGTCCTCGACAGACATATACTCTCCCGCCTGGTGCTATTCGCGCCGTCCAATCTAACTTACGCACTTGCGCTGCTTGAACATGTAATGGCTACATCTTGCCAGCGTCGCCACATATCAGGCTTCTGCTTGCGCAACGTGGAAACAGCACGGGATTGACTTCGGCCACTAGCCAAACAAGGAACAAACCAGTTGACCGCAAACGGGAAAAGCCGCAGACGGGAACCGAGCCGTCAAGGTCGCCACAAGTGGCTGCTCAAACGACACCAACGCCACGATCAACGATCCGTCACGCACATGGTTGTCAGCTTCATGCGCTGGCCTGCACAGTCCAACTTCTTCATCCACAAATGGGGCGCTTAGCGCAAAGTGGCATAAAACTCTCCGACGTCAGGTGGACGACATTGGACGAATCACGACACCGTCAATATAAGGAACCTGGCCACCGTGCGGCCTCACCGCCGTCGTCTTGAACTTGCTCTGAAACCGAAGAGCGGATTCGACTTGCCGGCAAAAAGTTTCCTTCTGATTCAGTACACAAGCACGATCCCTTCAGGCAGACAGGACAGGGCACCGTCCTGCAGTCTCCTCCTTCCGGTATTCTGGTCGCAACTCCATGGCCTTGACAGCGACGGCGTCGGCACCACTGCAATTGCTACTGCGCGCAGTTTTCAGCGCGGACGAATCTCCGATTGCATGTCGCCTCTGCTGCGCTATTACATTCGTTGAGTCCCCATGGTTTCAAGTGAATACATTGACGTCTGTGCAACTGCATCATGCAGCGACACGACCATACAAGCCCAGCCATGAGCCGCCCTTATGCAGCTCGAAAACCTCCTGCATGACAGTCGGAACGCCATGTGACAGGTGCCGAAAACATATCTCAGAGGGCATTCCAACTTGGAAAAAGGGGACCATCGGACGAGACCGCGGCAGACCAATGACCACTGCCAACTGGAAGCGAAAAGGAAAGCCGACCGAGTTAGCACGAGACTTCGTTATGCAGCAGGCGGTACTTCCGTGCCGCACGGCCCCGCAGATTTGAATTCTAGAAGGCCGTTCACGGGATGAAACGCTGGTCTGAAAACACTGTCTCACGGGAGTGACTCGGGCTATCGAAACAAGCGCTCACTTTCACCCGAGCAATAGCCCGCTGTTGGTGGTCGCCGCGCCCATGGAACGCACCTGGAAAGACAATCAAAACCATGGCAGTCGGAGCCGCCATGGCCTGCGGATGGATCATTGGTGATGCTCCTCTCACGTCTCTGCAACACGAATGCAGCCCAGTAGAGTTGTACGCCGAGCACGCCCGGGAAATTTAAAGTGAGCCCACAGGGGATCCTGGTGACCCCGAGTCCGGAAATGGAACTCAAGTGCCGGTGCCATTGAATGATACCGGAGAATTGCCAGTCGTTGCCTTTTGCTTGCCATTTTCCTGTTCCATCACAGTGATATCTGCTCGATTCAGCCTTGGCGCTGACTACGTGCGCCCGCAATCTGGCACAGACAACGAGGTTTCTCTCGTGGTGGCACCGCCGCACTCGCAAGCCCTGACCCTTGGCGTATACGATGTGGACGCACCCGCGACTTACGGAACCGGATGTGCTGGCGGAGACGACAATCCCCATCACAATTGTTGCTGGCCGCAAGTTCGATCGGCGAGCGTGATAGACTAGGGCACAATGGCCAATGTTCGTTGGCGGCCTGCTAGCCTGGAAACCTGATAGGTCCCTTTCCTTGGTTTCTAAAAGATACGGTCAAGATGTAACAGGCGCCCCGAGCATTCCGACGGTCGGTGCCAAAGCCGGGTAGTAAGCTCATGCATTCCCGCCGTGGCCAACTGGCTATATCAACTTGGCGTTTCTCTAGAAGCGACGGTGGAATATTTGGACAGCAATGCTTTCGTTTACTCTTTCGGTCGGTGTCATGAAGTATGCACCTTCGATGCGGCGCGCCGAAGATATTTTGTACGACCAAACGTAGTCTAGTATCATGCGACGGCGCGACGGAGCCAAATCTGGACTGGCTGGTGCTGCAGGCTAGCCACAGTCGGGCATGACACTTCGTATGTCGCAGACGCATACTGGCAAGCCCTACCAAGGCACACGCCCGTCAGGAAATCATTGCTACCATAGGATGCTTGGTTGCATGGATGAAACAGTGCTGGGAATGGGACGGCTGAAAGAACAAAAGAAGTGGTTGTCCCGCTCGGGCGTTGTGGCCGACTCGATACGCTAGTCATGGTCTTGTAACGAGTGACAGGTCTCAGGAGGAACAGCAACAAACCAATTTTAGCATGCCATGTTTACGCAAATGGCAGGCGCTGTAAATAGTTAGGCCTGGGAATGTGCTCGTGGAGGTCGAAGCATTAGCTTACAAGGCCTATAGATATCGTGATATTGCCGCGGCTCATATTAACAGCTGTGTGTCACATTGTAATCTTAATAATACAATGTCGTGCAATCTATTGCACCAAAATGGATCAAAGCTGGTTGGTTGGTCCCTCGGCTAGACTTCCAGGGCGCAAATCACAGTCGTAGTCATTTTGTCGGGGCCACAACAGTGCTGACCCCTGCAAAGTGGCCCAGTTTGCTCTGGGCTAACGATGTGCGGGCGTGTTAGCTAAATAGTCATGTCTTGTGATTGTGCAGTATAGTTTACCAGGGGCAGAGCATGCTCCGGCCGGATCGAAGCCGACACGTGGTGCGACAGGGATACAGCACAAAGCTCTTGACTGGCTCTCCAGAATGACAGGGCAAGCCAAGGTACGGATACAACAGGCGAATAGCTGGCTCATAGTTAGGATACGGCATAGACCGTTCCCATAACGGCTCATGCACAACCAAAGCCAATAAACGCAGGTCGCGGCGCGGGGCTATTTGTTCTCGAAGCCACAGAATGTTCTCGAGCTGATCAAGACACCATCTCGTTCACGGTGGCGCTTTCTGTTCTGAACAAGGCTGCTGCAGGGGGCATGCATGCATCCCCTCATTCGGTGCAGCTGCTACAAAGTCGTCCGACTGGCGTAGGCTATGCGTGCTGTACATGGTTCAGAGAATGACGGTTGATTTTGGCCGGCTTGTAATTTGGTCAGCTGAGGCAAGACAACCTAAGCATCATGGCGGACGTCACTGACAGCAGTCGACACTCCCGAGCCGACCAGCTGGCTGTGGCTATTCGAGAGCCCAAGGAGGGCAAGTCCGGCCACAAGCCACTCGTGATGGAACAATGAAGAGACTGGGCGATGACACAAGTCTTGGCCTAACTTTTGAGAGAATAGTTTGGCTACAAGACTGTCCCTTGCACCAACGATTGACGCCACCAAGGGTTTGTCCCGACTTCAGATCCAAAGCCAGGTAAGAGGGACATGGCAGTAAAGAGACTGACGCGAGGACTCTGAAACTTGGCCGACATGGTAACGGGCCATTGAACGAGGTTTGGAAACGCCGGTGAGCTCCACAACAAGATTGAGCGTTGAACGTTGCACGTCGAGCTGCGAGGACCAACTCTGCTACAATTTAGCTTTAGCGGTGCGGGCAGCGACTGAGACCCCGAGGCGAGATGTTAGCGGATGCTGGCCAGTAACCAGATAGAGTCAAGTCACTGGCCGGCAACCCCGGGCCCGCCAGCCACCGCGCATAGTTGGCCCTGCACCAACCCAATTAGATTTGATATCCATGGATGTGCCACATAAAAGCCAAGGTTAGTACTTGAAACACCGGCGAGAGGCAACGGAGGCGGTGTCACTGAGATTTAGCGGTGACATGTTGGCCGTGCAAGATCCGGGGAGCGTGTGTCGTGATGGGAGGTTATAGAGTGGGTGGAAGCCTGGAAGCATGCATGGAAACGCATGAGACCAAATCAAGACTTGGCCGGACAGCAAACACAGCCCGGCGCCACGTCTGTATGCGGTATGTGTGCGTCCTCAAAGTGATTCATCATGGGCCAGAGATGTTTATGGCGCCAGTATGGGCAAGCCCGCGGTTGCTTGGGCGGCAGGGCACATGGGGTGATTAACCACGACACCTGCCCGGCCGCATGTCCAGGCAGGTCCAATGGGAGTGAGAGCCGGCAGGACCAACCAAGGGCACAATGGTGACCAAGCGAGAGGACGTTGGCAGTCAGTAGCTAATCAGAAAGCCTATTCTTGCAGGGCGGTGCCACCGCCGGAAGTTTAGGTTCAGAGGCATTTGGGCGTGGTGCTGGCAACATCACGGGCCCTGCTGTATCAAATCACAACGCGGTCTGCCAGTCCAGACAGCCAGCCTTGGGTGAAACCTCCGAGTCGCGGTCCAAATTACCCATGCAGTAGTGGCGACAATGGATTTGGGAGATGCAAGCCAAAGGAGACCAAGCGCAACAGCGGCTCGCAACAGCGGTGTTTGTGTGGTGGCATCGTTCAAGGTGGCGAGTGTGAAGATGCAGCCAGAGCCCCTGTGGCTGGATTACTGTTTGCCCGATGGCATTGGCTAGTATGCTGGAATGGCTTGTGGCTGTCCGAAATGCGGCTGGCCGAAGAGGATGATATCAGCTCTGGGGGCGTGGCTGAATTGAGATGCACATCAGATGCGCATCACGGTTGGGAGGTGAGGTGCAGGCTGCAATTAATTTAGGTGCCTTGCTTGCCTTGCCAACGTACGTGGACCCGGGCGTGGTCATATGCCTGCCTCAATTGCTACCTAGTACTGGTACGGAGGTAGGTACCAGGCAGTAGTCACAGGGGATCGTATAGGCAGGTATGGAGTCTTGCAGGGCAGTCGGCATAGTAAGGCGCGCGCAATAGGTACCCTGCAAATAATTGATTGCTTCAGATCCGGCAGCTGCAGTCGCCTTCTGCCTCCTGAGGATCTGATTGCCCCTGCGTCCATCCATCGTCTTAGGATGCCCGTATCTGTTTACAATGGTTTCTGTGACGCTACACGAACGATAGAGTCTTCACTTTGTACTCTTTGTAGCCGGCGGATACGGTGCAGGTAACCGCACAGCGCGCTCAAACGTCTCTACCTTAGTAGGCAGTACGTAGCCACCTGGGGAGGTGCCTACCCTGGGTATGCTGTATCGCTACGGGCAGCCCACGACTGCGGTACAGCCTACAGGTCGCTTGCGGCGCCGGTACCTGTTTGCCGGTGCAAAACGAGGCGACCCGCAATGTACCACATTCCTCTGGCACGGCTCAGTGCACCAACGGAACTACCTACCTTGGCAACTTGGTAAGGGACCATCCGCTGCAATACAGCCTTTACAAGAGGCTGTGCGGCGCTGGGTCATTAAGCCGGACCCAGGTCCCAGTCGTTGTTCCCAGTGGCGCCCAGTGGTCCCTCCCCGCCCGCCGTGCCCGCCGTGCCCGCTAAAAGGACCGCTATGTCCAGCGTTTGACGGTTTTGGTCCACCGCAACAGCGCGCACTTGCTCTGACTTCTCTTGCGCTTTTACCCTCCTCCGCTCTGACTAGTCCTCAGCCGCTGCACAACTTTCCCTTCCCGCAACACAGCTTTTCCCTGTCTTGACGGCTTCGCCATATCTCTCGACGACTCCTCCCTCGCTCACCCTCTTCCACCGAACACTCGATCCTTATTCCTCGCACGGCAATTGCATCTCCTACCCGCGCCGATTTACCTATCCCCTCCACGTCTGCTGCAGCCTTGCCAGCCCGGCTCCCACCATCGCAGCAAACGGACGGCCCCATTCTCACGCAACGACAACGGCCCTGCAAACGGCGCTCATTACCCTCGGCGACGCCCAATTCCGATTTCTTTTCATCCTTCCAGCATGGTTCTTGCCTTCTAGATACATCCTACATCTTCAGATCCCATACCTCCATACCCGCGATATGGGTAACGGTCAGGGAAAGCCCGTCGACCTCAACGGCGAAGGTACGTTCACACCTCCATCGCTGGTGCTTCTAGAAGCGCCACGCAGCACAAGCTTCGCCAGTCTGCACCTCCTTAGAGCCACTCTAGGTGACTCCTACATAGCTCACTGCGGAACATTGCGCCGTGCTCAAACATGTCCCACCTTGGGCTCTGTTCATTCCGCCGCATCCTAGCATCTGATTGCATGTTCTGACAACCCGACAGTTAGTCTCAACCACTTCCGCCTACTACGGGTCGTCGGTCGCGGTGCTTTCGGCAAGGTCCGAATCGTTGAGCGAAAGGACACCGGGCTGTCATTCGCTCTCAAGTATATCCGCAAAGATGAAGGTAGGCTCGATCAATTCATCCAGCTCGTCTGAGATCCCTGCTTTGCAGCTGAGTCAATGTCTCGCTAACCGCGACTTACTCTGCTAGTTGTCAAATCCGAGAGCGTCCGCAATATCATCCGAGAACGTCGTATGCTCGAGCATGTCAATCATCCTTTTATTTGCAACTTGCGCTATAGCTTCCAAGATATCGAATACATGTGCGTCTTGCCCTGCGGCTCTGTGCGCCGTCCTACCCAAAATTCCCAGCTGACACAGCACCTAGGTATTTGATCGTCGATCTCATGAGTGGTGGAGATCTTCGCTTTCATATTTCGCGGAAAACGTTTACTGAAGAGGCTGTTCGCTTCTGGATATCTGAACTGGCGTGCGCTCTGCGTTATATCCATGCTAACAACATCATTCACCGTGACGTCAAGCCAGATAACGTTCTTCTCGATGCAGATGGCCATGTGCATTTGACCGATTTCGTATGTATGCAGTACATGCTCTGTACGCACAACGCGCTGACTGGTAGCAGAATGTCGCTTCTGACGTTGTTCCTGGACGAGTACTGACCAGCAAGTCTGGCACCCTCGCCTATCTCGCGCCCGAAGTGTACGCCGGCAAAGGCTATGATGTGCGTGCGGATTGGTGGTCACTCGGTGTTCTCTTCTACGAATGTATTTACAACAAGGTATGCCGGGATCTAGAAGCAACTTGGTAGGACCAACCAGCTGACCCACGCAGCGTCCCTTTGACGGCACCTCCGAATCAACCTTGAGCCAGCAGATTCAAAACCAGCAGCCCAGGTATCCCGTCACACAACCTCCGGTCTCTCTTCCTTGTTTGTACGCCATCGGCTCAGCACTTGATTCGAACCCGAACACTCGCCTCGGCCACACATGGGAGCCCTTCACTAGTCACGAATTCTTCCGAGACATCAACTTTGATCTCCTCGAACAAAAACGAATTGAGCCTATCTTTATCCCCTCCTCTGAGAAAACGAACTTTGATGCGACGTATGATCTTGAAGAGCTGTTGCTGGAGGAAGCGCCTTTGGAGGCGCGAGCGAGACGACAGAAGCCGCGTGAGCGTTTAAAGGAGGACGCATCACAGCAAGAGATTCGGGAGGATGAGCTTTATCGCATGATTGAAACGGACTTTCGTCCATTCGATTATACTATTGCGGCGTACAAAAAGTAAGACAGCATTGAACTTTGGCCTCTCCATAAGCTTTTGATTTGGTTTGCTGACAATAGCTCCAGGTACACCGAGGCTGCCACTGAGGCTGGCATTCCTCAACACCCGAGACATCCGCCTCCGCTGCAGCCAGCTCAGGGAGACGGGCCGCGGGCCATTACTACTGATACCGCCGTGCCCGCTCCTTCCGCAGGTGATACTCGACCGGTGCGCACATCTGGCAGCGATGAAGCGACTTATCCCAAGCCAGTCCGCAGCGCTCCAGCGCCTCCCAACTACCGAAGCGAATACGTCTCTAGGCGAACTCCATCCAACAGCAACAGGATAACCAGTCCCACCGGTGGTATGCAAGTTACACTTGATGGCGGCGGCAGCTGGTCGGACCTCGCCCGTCAGGACGCGACGCTGCCCATCGATGCCAATACAACGGCGGTCTCCAAGAGTGAGAGCTCAAGTAGCATGTTTGGATTTCTCAAGAGCAAGAAGGGTCGCAACCACAGTCCCAAGCCTAAGGAACGGGGTGTTTTGGGCAAGGAGGGAGCTCGTGTAGTCATCAGCTAGACTACCTCGACCTCTTCCTCTTATCGGAGTTCATTGGTTTTGGTTTCCTGCTTTTTGCTTTTCCTGCCTGTTCAGATACACTGTTTATACCCTGGGCCACGGATAGAGGGCACTTTTGCACACAACTACATCCAAGCACATATGCAGACAAGCACAGTCTGGCTGCGGACTTCTGATTTCTTCGGTTTCTGGAGGGTAACGAACAGCTGCAATGACCTCCTCGGTGAAGATGATTTTCTGATGTGCATCTGATGAAATCAGCCATTTTCGTTTTTTCTTTATTGTTTGTGCTTCATAGATTGGCACACGTTACATCTCCATGGCATGTATTCGGCGATTAGAGACGTTGTGGTTTTTTCGTTTCCTATTTCTCTACATGTCTTTTTTTCCATAGCATTGCGGTTCTGACAACTTTCTCTCCTCTACTCCTTGTGTGTAGCCATACAAATCGGCTTTTGGTATCTATTTTCGGCTGCTTTGCTTCATTCAAATGGAAGGATGACGCGACTAGACAAGACGGCAAATTTCCACTGTCATTTCAAGAGGTCAATAAGACGTGCATGCCAAGAATAGGTTGAGAGCAACTAGCTGGATTTAGAATCACAGGAGACTTCAGACCCTCATCAAGTCCGTAGAGAAACTCAGGTTGGACTACTGTATTAAATATGCACATCGCGTCTCATCGTGGTGGGCAGAATGTACGAGGTGTTTTCAAAAAAAAAACGGTTAGCATGTACGTATATCTCGATCTCTGTCTACTAAATTCACAGCAACTCCGACTCACAGAAAAGGTGATACATCATCACAAGAAGAAGAATACAGGACAAGCAAAAGAATCGCAAAAAAGAGGTCTCACTCGGAAAAACATGTAAAATTTGTAAATGCGAACAAATAACCAACGCCGCAACAATACTGACAAGGCAATAAGATTTCGTCCCAGATATTTTCTTTTCCTCCGTTAGAAATCCAGGTATATATAAAAACAAAAAAAAGTGACTAAGGGGGAAGCAAATCCTCCCCTCACATGGCCTGATAAATCTGCTCTGGGGCCCAAAAAAGCAGCAACCAATTGAGACCGTGTTGGAACATCAAGCTGAGCTTGACATCAACTCTGGATGAAGCAAGCCACGTGAAACGCCATGAAGTCATTGATTTGTGTTTTGCCGGTGTGCGAAACGACGATATTGCCCAACTCCTCGTTAGAATACACCCATGAGATCCTGATAAAATTCGTCCCGCACTCGTTAAATGCAGTGTATGGCCTCGTACAAGGCAGGCCCCACAGCGCCTTCTATTTCCTGACGCCAGCCTTGCTCTTGGTCACTTCGATACCGAGCTTGCCGGCAACACATTCCGAGGCGACATCCTTGCCCATGTACTTTTTGAGAATGGTGTCAAAGTCAACCTCACCAACGACGGGGCCGCTACCAGAGCACTTGGCCTTCTTGGTAAGCTCACTGCACAGGCCGTCGAGGTCGATATCGCCGCTCTGGGCCTTGGGGCACTCTTGCAGCTTCTCCCTGTTCAGACAATTAGCACCTGTTACTGAGGGTGAGTAAGGGTGCTGCAAAACGTACCAAACCTCGTGTGCCTTGATGTTCTTACCAGTTGCCGGTAGCTCCTCGTCGGCATTCTGCTTGGCATCAATTTCGGCAATAAGATTGTTCTTCTTAGCCAAGTTGGGACTGGGGGCAGTGTTGAACGGTGTGAGGAAGTCGGCGTCAAAGGCGTCGTTGAAGAAGTCGTCGAATGATGGGTTGGCCATGATGTTTTGCTGGGTTTCTCTGTAGCCTCCGAACAGCTGAGGATCAAACTGACCACCATTCTGCTGCGCAAGCCAGTCGAGGCCGTTATTGCCGAAATCAACGTTGGCAAAGTTGGTGAATGTCTGCTGTGAATTGTTCGTCGAAAGCTGTTCTTCTCCAATTGTACTGAGGGCGTCGATGGGCTTGAAGCCCATCGGAGACTGCGTGAATGGCTCTGGAGAGGTTCCACAAGACGAGCTAGGCCCAGCGTTGGAGTTGGAGGACGCAGACGGTGAGCTCGTAGCCCCGGGAAAGCTGTAGTTGGCAGAGTCAACGCTTGCGCGCGAGCCATTCGCAGCAGAGCTGCTCATCGAGGGCGAGAAGATGTTTGAGAACTTGGCCAGGTCTTCCTTGAACTGTGCGGCGGACTGCTGTGGGGACGTCATGTCGCTGCCCAGGCTGATAGCAGGGCTAGAGACTTGGGTACCATTCTGGGGGCTAAGAGGCTGAGACACGGATCTCTGGGGTTTGTTTAGGGGCGCACCGGGAAGAGCGCCAAACTTGGGGAACTCAAACTGAAAGTTGACGTCGCTCATCCTGTTGACAGCAGCACCACTATACGGCGTGCTCTGTGGCGAAGACTTTTGCGCAAGCACGGTCATCTTCTGCTTGTACTGCTTGAGCTCTGTGTTCATGCGGTCAACCTGGGCTCGAAGCTTGGAGTTTTCGTGATTGGCAGCCTCAGAAGCCTTTTCCAACTCTTCGACCTTGGTCTCGAGGTCTTTGAGATGTCTCTCCTTTCTTTCGCGGAACGCCCTCTGGGCAGCACGATTCTGCGCCTTGCGTTTCTGGCATATGCGTTAGCAGTGACTACAGGGGTCCTACGACGAGAACTTTACTTACAGAAGTAGGCTCCGAGGTCAACGGCTTGCGGCCAGGCTTCTTAGGGACCTTTTCGCTGCCCTCGTGTCTTTTAGGGTCATTCTCGAACCCGTCGTCATCCTCATCGGGGTGGCTTCGCTTCTCATGAGTGTCATCATCCGGTGTATCGGACTTGTCCGAGGTGGAGGGCATGTCGCCAATCATGTCACCCTGCTCGTTGCCGGCAAAGGAGAAATCAAAGCTGGAGTCGCCAAACTCGTATTCATAGTTGTCGAGGAAGGGGCTTTCCTGATAGCCTCCAGCGAGGGCAACATTACTCCCAGGCGAGTTCTTGAAGGAGCTAGGTGACAGAGAGACTGTGTTTGGTGCGGGGGCGGCAGAAGCAGCCTGCTTGTTGGTGTTGAGGGCGGCAAACAGCAGATTCTGCTGGTGCGGAGTTAAGAAGAAGCCCTCGTTGCCGGAACCTTCGTGAGCGTTTGCGGACATCTTTGAGGATGCGGGCCGCACGGGGTATTAAATTTATTCAGAGCGAGAGCGAGAATTCACGGGACTAAATCCGCGCCAACCGCGAGGAAATCGGTCGACGTAAACGGTTGGAAGAGGTCGGTGAGAATGGCGACGCCCTGGCGATGACTTGTGGTGAAGCGGGGCAGCTGGTGAGCAAGGCGATAAGAATTGCGGTGCTGTTCGTAGCGCTTTTGCACTTCAAGAGAGAAGCGTAGGCTATTCGCCTTGGCGGCGTCCAATCCTATGATCAAATAGCGCAATGGATGGAAATATTAAATGTGCAACGGATGATTGCAGCGAGAAGAAGGATGTTTCAACAATCCAAAGAAACGGGCTCTGCGGTGCGTAACGGGTGGAAGATGTGAGAGGCAAAGAGGCCAGCAGTTGCACCTGGTGAGGAATAATGGATGGGGTCCCACTTGCGGCAGTCACCGGCAAGGGACATGTGAAAAAAAATATATGAGAATTTGATAGGGGCCAGAAAATGATGCACTGTGCAGTTGAGCCAGGGACAGTTTCGGAGCTGGGCTGGGCAGGGCAGAAGGATGGGGAGGTGCAAGGCTCTGATTTCCCTGATGGCCTGAGGGTGGAGGAGGCTGGTTGCAGTCTGTGCCCTGTCCTCCGTTGCACACTGTGGACATGGCAGCGCCTCAGCAGGCTCATCAGCACTGAATCAATCGGTCCAGCGAGGTTTCCCCCGCCGCCCATGGAATTTACCAGCAACAAAACGCATTTGTAAGCGTTGAGCCCGCTGCGCTGGGCGGGGACACATGGCCTCCCCGGAGCCAATCCCGGAACGGCTTGGTGCTGAGGCAGATGGCTGGAGGCTTGTTTTTAAGCCCCACCAATCACAGCTGTCAGCGCTGGGCCATGCTGCTGGTGAGATCCTGTGACCTGCAACAAGAGTACACGCGCCCGCCCTACAGATTGGGGGGCACGATTAGGTACTGCGTGTGCGTTTTGGCCGAGGCGGCGCAGCGCAGACCCTGCACCGTTTTTTTCAACTGTTCTTACACTGTGGCGCTGACTGCCGAGGATCCAGACAGGCGGACCCTGTCAAGGTGAAACAGACACAGGCGGGCGTGAAGAAGACAAGGGACGATGCTGGTTTCTGTAGGCCCCTGGTGCGACAGGGAGGCACGCACGCAGGCAGCGATGGGCCGATGCTGGCTCTATGCGTAATTTCGGCAAAAAGAGGTTACGTATTTGATCTGCCAGCACCAGCGCTAAATATCTCATATGCTCAGTCTCGCTGTCGCTTTCCGATGTGTACCTGGATTGTGACAGGGTTCTCAACGACGACTTCAAACCGAATTTCCATCCCAGTATCCGCACATAACCTTCGTCGTTAGTCATGTTCCTTATAGAACAAAGCGACTGTCTCAGACCTTCTCACCAGGCCGTCGCCTCAACCGCGCCCATTTATTATCCAGAATACAGAATCCCTCGCTTGGCAACCCGCGCCACTCTTTCAGGATCATCTGCAAATTCCCCGAATTGAACCAGTCCATCTCGCCAGTCTTGTCCAAGAGCCCAGTCTAAAACCTTAATTTCCTGCACGGTCCACTTTTAAAACTGCCATCACTGACTGGTAATTAGGCTGGCACGGCTGGTAGCAGCCAGACTGTTTGTCAAGCTGTCACAGAGAGCCTGCCTAGCAATTGAGCTCCGCCCTGGCGTTTTATGCGCACGCTCTTGCATGGCTGCTCTTGCCGCTTGAGCAAATGCATGCCCCTAATCCGGCTCGGGTTGGAGCGCGCACAGGCAAGCTTTGCTTTTGAGAATCTCTGCCTGCTCTCATTCTCGGATAGCGCTTGCATTTCAGCGGGTCGGTGGACTCGTCGAGAAGTATTCGTCGTTCTGTCGAAGGCGCAGAATGGGTTTGCACCGCTGGTCGTTTCGCATTGCCGGTAGTTAGTGACGTTGCGCCCCTCCTTTGCTTGCCATGGTGCTGCGCAGCCTCATCGTTGTTGTCATGTACACAGTCCACTTACACTGGAGCTACCCGTCCGACCCCTCAACTCTCTTAGTTCGTCTTGGTTCGTTCGTGGACTCGAAGAGTGAGTCTAGAAGGACAGCGGCTGCATTCTCGCGCAGATTTAGTAGACAAATAATTTCAAAGATTACATACTGGAACGAGAAGAGATGTGCACAAAGTTGTTTTGGATATTTCTTGTTTATTATTATTTAGGGGGATATCTCTTGGTGTACGACCAGGTCGAAGCGGTTTAGATGTCGCTACCGACCGTGTGATTTCGCATCTAGCGCTCGCATCGAAGCAAAGCAATCCTCGAGGTTAGAACTTGCTTAGTTCTTGGCAATCTCCTTGTGGGCGTCAGCCTTGGCGTTGTGGCCGCTCTCGTCGAGCTTGTCACCGACGGCATCCTTGGCGGCACTCAGGCTGTGGAAAATGAGTTAGCAAAGCAGCACTAAAGGTATCAAAGCTGCTGGACGGCAGAAGCATGCACGTACCGGGTTCCGACGCTGGCGTTGCTGTCCTTGGCGACCTCCTTGTTGGTCTCCTTGGAGGCACCGGAGATGGCACCCTGAACGGTCTCAGAGACGTAGTTGGCGGCTTGCTTGGCGGTCTCCATTGTGAAGTTGTGAGGTTGGTAACTCGAAAGTTGAAGTGTAAAGAAGAGAGTATGTGAAAGTTGTTTGAAGAGTGTGTGATGAGGGAGGAGAAAGACTGCCGGTGGGAAGGGGGGAGCGGGGTGTTATATAGACTTTTGCGGCTGCGTAACTTGGTTTTCCTATGTCCATTACAATTTCACGATGGCGGGAGAGAGGGGTCAGGTACACACATCTCACATGCCCCCCCCCCCTCTCGCTCCTCCCGTCTGTTCGGACAGGAGTGAAGCTAGCCGTAACTTGCTCGACAGGTGTGGCTTGTGCAAGCCCAGATCCACCCGGGCCCGTGGGCGATGCAGAGCAGGTTCTGTACGGCTGCGTACCTGCCTCTCGTGATGCAAGGGCAGGGATAGCCGCAGAATGTGTGTGAACGTAGAGGAAAACTACGTCACGTTGGGAATGCCCCGCGGTGTGATGCGCTCAGAGAGCCCCTCATCCCTCCAATGTGGCGGATGCGGTGTCTCGTCCTACAGCCCCGCTAGCTCCTGTGCTGAACGCTGCCCGCGGCGACCCTCCAGTGGCTTGTAGGCTTGTAGCGTGCGGTTGCTTCCGACCAGCCACACCGGCCCATCCACTATGACGACATTGACTTATTCTGGTCTACGGGTACGTACTACGTAGAGCTGCTATGCAAGCCACGATGCGCGCTCGTCCGCCAACAGCGAGACCGTCGTTTGACACGACCCAACAGTACATTGTCGACCACCTTAAATGACAGTTCATCAGCATCAGTTGCATTTGCGCAGCTCATTCAACTCCTCATCGCTACATCTCCCTGCCCCTCCTTGCCTGTTACCCCTCCTCGTCCAATCCACCCGGCGTCTGCTAGCTCCATGCACTCATTCTGTCTAGCGTTTTGGAAAGGTCTTCTTATGGGGGGGTCATGCGTCAAAGTCTCGCAATTGCCCATTTTTCGTTCTCAGAGTCAAATCGGCGATGCAAACAAACAAGCACTACGCCTCCGCATCATCGTTGTGGACTGCTAAGCCACAGGGTCCCGCCCCGAGCCACACCCTCGTCCCCATCTGCAGGGGGCCGGAGCTGGCCAACGCTGCCAAAAACCGGTTTCGGGCAAACACGCACGCAAGCCCCAGCTCTGGTGCATCTCACTGGGAGACCACCGCTGTGGCTAGTTCGTTAGGTTTTGCCCAGTATCCTATGGACCGGTCTGGAACGTTTGCCGGACTTGCGGTTCTCATCATTTCTCCCGTTTAATTGACATTTCTGAGATGGCGTGGAAAGCCAGGGAACATTGGTTTGTCGGGGATTGAGCCACCCCGTCTGCGAGACACTGGTACGCTATTTTATGGCTTACGTAGGCCCGTGAACGATTCCTTGCTTTCGGCCCAGACTCGCGGCAATTTATTACGGCTGTATCAACGCTGTATCAACACGCCATTTCGACCATGACCCCTAAATACTAAGGTATTCAGTATCGACCGATGGTGCCGAGTGACGTAATTTGCTTCATCAAGCACAGTTTTCTAAATTTCCGGATTTCACTGGTCAGCCTCGCCATCACCCGCCGCACATCTTATGGCCTGCGGATTTTTACTTTTTTCCAATGCTCTAGTCTGAGTGCGTTTTAGCATCTCCGGCCATCGATTTCCTGGATTTACGCATGCTCCAAAGCATCACCAATTCCAGGGACCGCCACCCCCGCTCCACAAAACACTGGCAGGGCCTAGTGCTACCTTTGATACCCTGCCGCGGCTGCGATGAGTGACGTAGTGATAGTCAGGGCTGAGCGGCGTCTGCATGTACTTGAGCTACTTTATAGTGAAGATGGGAATTGAACCTAGAAATGTATTTGCGGGGTGGAGAGATGATATCATCAGCAGAAAGGTACAGGGTAGTGGTTACCAAAAGTGTCGGCAGTTGGACACGGCGCAATACCGCAACGGAACTATGTGTTCTTTTCCCATGTCCAACCCTCTGACTGGTGGATTTCTTTCAAAAATTCGACGCAGCGTGTCCAATACGCTTCTTTCAGTTCCTTCTCTATGATCGAATCCGGTACTGCTTATGGTATTAGCCACTTAACTTGATGCCGAGACGGGGCCGACTCACACTCCAGCCAGCCGTGAAAGCCTTGGGGTGCAAACATGGTTTCAATGCGAGGCTTGCCCACCCAGCCTGCACGTTCATCTTCTTCATTGATACGCCTCGAAAACTGTGTTTGCTCTTCGAGAAGAATATCAATTTCTGCAATAACCATCAACATGCAGTTTGGCAGTGTTTCCCTTTTGGCGAGAATAGGACTCAGTCGAGGGTCTTCAATGTGCTTGGCTCGGCCTCGGGCTGCGTATGAATCAAAAAGTGGCTGAAGGAAAGAAGTTGGGTCGCTCTTTGGCATCTTCTGTGGAACAGGCTTCTGCCAGGGCGACAGCCGCAGCTCATACACGCCGTAAGATGTGATGATGCCCTTGTACGCAGTGGGCGAGGCGCCGTGGCAGTCTGGATGCTGAGCCGATGCTACGGCCATGTTACCCCCGGCAGACGAGCCAGAGATCGTCAAGAGTGTAGGGTCTGCTCCCCATCGGCTCTCTGCATTGTTCTTGATCCACTGCACCGTCGCGTCAACATCGTCAATGGCTGCAGGAAACACATGTTCGGGGGCAAAGCGGTATGTGATGCCAAGGACAATGGCACCCGTTTCACTTGCCCACATCTCGCATATACGAGCATCCTGCTCCACCAGGCCGCTGATGAAGGCGCCTCCATGTATGTTAATATGCAGTGGGCGCAGCTTGCGACCGGTTCCTTTTCCCCTGCTGTTGAATACTAGTGTGCGAACAGAGCGATTGGGAAACACGGGAAGGTATTCGGTAATGAATGGGCGTGAGAAAAGGTACGGCGCCGTTGGGATTGTATACGTTAGGAAGACGAACTGTTGGAGGACTAATACGCGCCATCTCATGCTCCAGGAGATGGTGGTATTGAAGAGACCGACTAACAGCGGCCGAAAAAGTATTCGCAATCCGTTGAACAAGTTTGTGTCATTTTGAGCAAGGTTATCCGCTGGAAATCTGGTTCAAGTGGAAGCAGTTGAAGTTTCCATGTGCGACTTGTGCACTGATGTGACTCCCTTGCGGCGGACTGAGAAGCAAGGCATTCCGGCGGTGCGGCTGAAGTTGGGGGTGCTAGAACAGCCGCGACAAGGGCAACCACTGCCAGAGACCAGGCCACATGGGCGCTGCTTCACGTCCCATAATGTCCCGGAATTATCGTACTCGCTAAAATATTTCCCTGAGCGTCTGCGAATGGTCAATTTGATACACACAAGCATCAGACAAGCCAAGTTCTTTGTGGGAATGTCGTCGCATCATCCGAAGTTAGCTCCGAGTACACTGCCGCCCCTGCCTGCCGTAGCTCTGTGTCACCCTACCTGACGATATCTACTCAAGTTCTCACCAGCGCTTAGAGGCTCATATATCGTGAGAAAGATTGTACATGCGTTATCGCTCGTGTATAAAAGTTTCATGGAAGAGACCTGGACTACAGGCGTCCAGCACAAAGCATCACGTGTCTCATGTGCCGATGGCCTGTGCTCGATCGTGCCTTGAACCCCACAATGAGCTCCCACCAAGTAGACCGCCGCTCGCAGCGAACAGGCCGACTAGTGAGCCCGGTCGACTATCTTACCTCTGTGGCACAGTCCTGCATTTTGACACTTCTAAAAGCACTTACTTTCTGTCGCATACTTGGAGGAGCACGATCCAATAAACAAACTGGCAAGCATGGATCTGGCATACGACCACATTCAAGAGGAGGCCTTCCGCCGGGATACCCCAAAGCCAGGCGAGCAACCTGCGCAGCAGCCGCAACCAGCCTCGTTGAACGAAGAGATCCAAGATGCCTACAAGGCATTCTCTGCCAGCCCCTGGGGCGCCAAGATTGGCGGCTTCTTCGGCACCATGGTGAAGCAGGTACGGCTTACGCGGCAATACGCACAGCGCCGCGGAACACCCGCGTACTGACCGACCCAGGGCGAATCCGTTTACAACCAGGCCTCCAAGGAGCTGGCCGAAGTGGGCGAGGACGCCAGCAAGGGGCTTGCCGACCTGCGCGAAACAATCATCAGCCGCACCCGGGGCATGTCGATAAACGCCACCACCGGGGAGCAGCAAGCTGCCAGATCGGCCGAGGGCGGCAACGAGGGCACACCGACGGCGACCGGCTCTGGCGCCACCGACGACTCTGAGACGTACCTGTCGCGACTGCGAAGCGAGGCGTCCAAGCGAATCAAGGACCTCCAGCGCGCCGAAGACGCGGCCGACGAAGCGCTACTTCGCTTCGGCAGCAATGTCCGCGACTTTTTGCGCGACGCCATCCAAGTGGCGCCACCCGCCGACGGCGCCGAGGACAGCACGGTGCTCTTTGAGAGCAAGGACGCCTCGGGCAAGCGTGTTATCCACACTTCTCGATTCGATGCTCAGCTCCATGTCATCCACACCTCTACCGACAGCTTCGCCAAGGACCCTGCAGGTGAAGAATACAACAAGTTTACGGCCGACTTTGACGTTGAAAAGAAGACGGCCGATATTGCGGCGGATCTGGAAAAATACCCCGAGCTGCGCACTACAATGGAGAAGCTGGTCCCCGATCAAATTTCGTACCCCGATTTCTGGAAGCGCTACTATTTTCTTCGCCGCAGCATCGAGGATGCGGAGTCTCGTCGCAAGGAGCTCCTTCAAGGTACAGTGGTGCTCAAAGCGCCTTCTGGAAGGCGTATGCTGTGAGTACAGCCTGCTAACTCGAATTGTGTAGCTGCTGCTGCCGAGGATGAGGTTGGATGGGACGACGACGAATCCGAGGACGAAAGCGCTGCTGCTGCGCCAAAGCGACCTGCTTCTGTCGAGTCCACCACCACCATCAACCCCAAGAAGGAGGGTCTGCTCAAGCCCAACGAGACCCGCAAGTCCAACGACGAAAAGTCGCAGGCTGACAGCGAAGCGAGTTATGACGTGGTCGGAGGCACCTCTGGCCTGCCCAGCCAAGCCGCCAGCAGCCCCAAGGAGTCGAAGAAGGACGAGGACAGCGATGATGATTGGGAATGAGGTCTAGGACATTGGCCTTGCGCTGGTCTGACAAGATGCTCATATGTAGGCTCTACTTTTGCTGTTGTTGGTTTTTGCGGGCTGGAATACTGATTTGGAGGCGTTTTGGGTGTCCTTGTTGATTCGGAACATGTTTCGAATTTCTGTCTGTTTCTTTTTTTTTGTTTTAGTCGATACACGTAATCTTTGTATCTATGCATTGGGTATCAATACTCGGAGACCCCGGCTAACAGGCAAGTCCTTTTTTCTTTATGCTCTCCAGTAAACCAAATAATGTTTTTTTGAGCTGCCGCGCTTTTGAAAGCAGCCGTCCTCAGCATTCCCCTTTACCTCTTCTTCTTTGTGACCATGGTGAAGCCATCCTCGTCCACCTGCGGCGCGGGCTTCTCCCTGGGCGCCGCCGGCGCATCACCCATGTCCACATCGCTGCCTTCCTCCTCCTCGCCCTCCTCGTCACTGTCGTCATCGGGCTCATCATCAGTGTCCTGGTTGGGGTCCTCGGCCTTTTGGAACAGGCCCCCGGCATTGCCGCCCTTGAGCCGGGCGAAGCGCTCCGCCAGCGCATTCGTCTCGTCGTACTGGCCGGCGGCGCACTGCGTGCGCGCGCGGACAATCTGCTGGGCGACCTCGAGGGCCGAGTCGTCGTCGACGTTGACCTCGAACTCGTCGACCATGACCTGCAGCAGCACCGTCTCGACGTCTTCCGTGTCGGCCTCGTCAGAAGTGGCGGGCGTGGTGGATGATGATGTGCTGCCGTCGGGCGGCGCGGCGGCGGCGGCGGCGTCTGTGAATTCGGGAAAGAGCTCGACAATGGCGCCGGCGAACCAGTCGCGCTTCTCGACGGAATCGGGACCGCCCCAGCCGTTGGCGACGGAGAGCGTCAGCGCGGGCCAGAGGTGCAGCGCGTACGCGACGGCCTGCTCAAAGTTGTGCTGGCGGGTCGCTGGTCGGCAAGCCGTGTTAGAGGGGGACTGCAACGACGAGGCGCGCGAGCGCACATGCGTTTAGACAGGTTAGGATGTTTACTCACAAGCCGGGGGAAGTTGTGAAGAAGATGCCATGATTGCAAGTTGCTGGCTGTGGAGTTTTTATGCTTTCGTGCTCCTTGTTTGGGACAAAATATGAAGCCGATTGTCAGATTGATAGCTTGGTTGTCACTCGTGTGCAGGATTTTTTTCTCTTCCTTCACCCGCTTTGGCGGGGTGTGGTGGAGGGGCAGATAATTGGTGGGGTGATTTGGCGGCGCGCGCTGAGCAAAGCGGCGAGGCCACCGCATCGGCATCTTGTAAGTCAGGCAAAGCAACTGGTTGGGAATATGGCCAAAAAGCGACGAAAATAGTGCAAAAGAAATAAATGTGGGCTGTCTCGATACTCAACTTTGCGTCCTTTGCAGCCAACAGCTTTTCGACACGAGTCTGCGTCTAAATCTCTAAATCTTTACTGCCTCCCTATGCGGCCGACAAAATCTCCCAGTCCATTTTCTAGTTCCTGCAACACCGTCCTCTCAGCAGGGAACAGGCTCATCAAAACAGTCTTCCCAGTGAGTCTTCCCTGATGCCCAAAACGCTCGCAGCTTTTCCAGACACCGGAACATGTTGACGTCATTCAGCGGATAGTGCCATATCGACAGCAGGCACTGGTCTATAAATTCCTGGTCTGGCCTGAGCTGACCTGCGATGCCGACTCCTGCAACAATCAAGGGCCACTGGAGCGCAGGAATGTACTTCATCGCAGGCCAAAGCTGTCTGAGAAGCTTTACCAATTCGTGTGTCTCGGTTTGGCGCATTGCATCATGGGTGGTAGCGCTCAGGCCGGATGTGCCTGAGTGGGAAGCGACAACGCGGCCTGAGCTAGGCTCCGACAGATACAATGTCAGAATAGCATAAAGGCGGACCGCCGCGCGAAAGACTTGTCCAAGCGACAGCGTGATTGCTTCGTTGGCAAAGCTCCTCCCTTTTGACCAGCCCTGTAGGTCGAAGCGCTCTATCGCATCGAATACATCACGCGCTCTAGCGGCGAAGGCTTCTTTTGTGATGGCTCGAGTGGCGACATGGAATCGCAGTCGATTAATCTGAACGATCTTCATGAATAGACTCACTGGACATGGTGTGTCGCCGCTGATTTCTTGGTCCTGAAGTACACTCCATAATTCGTCATCCGTGTAGTATGTATAGCCAAGAACTTGGTCATTTGCGGGACTGGTTGTGTTGAAGAATATGGAACGGCTGGGAGAGAATGGCCTTGTCAGTGCTTTGACCGCAACCCGTGCAACCTTAATCTGAAAGTATACACACCACAATATGAGCCGAAATCTCGCCGTGCCTCTTGGAAGAGCCTGGAGCGCCTTCACACCGCCAAGATGCTGTACGTAGGCCATCGAACCATTCAGATGAGCCCGCCACATTGGGCCGCCTGCATTGCAGTCCAGACACAGCAGCGCATACAAGCTAAATATGGCTATACTCTTGTCCATTTGATCTTCGGATTGCATGAGCTTGTTGACGATGGCCAGATGCTTCAGCAAATAACGATGGTACTGCGTCCAAAGCCCGGAAAAGGCGGACTCGTCGAGTTGTATGAGTCTGTTGCGGCTTTTGGATGCATTGGACATTCGGTTGGCGAGGACGAGGCAAGTAAAGGACGCGGGAATCACCTGTCCAGAGTTGAATGGAGGCTCACGCACAGGCTCCAACTCATTGGAGCGCATTGGTTTGATAACGGCCAAGTCTGACGCGGGCGGCATTTGTCAGCCAATTGCATCTACAATGACCGGATGCCCCTGATACTTACAGTATCGAATGGCCTGCATGTAGTCCCAGTCTGGGGGCTCAGCCTCGCGTGATGGCGCCGTGCTGGCCGGGCGCAGTTCTTTCTGTCCCGGGACTTTCTGTTCGTCTGAACATGGTCGCCATCGGAGCTTATACTCACATGTGCGCCCTTTGACAGAGCATCTTTTGCAGACCGGATGCGTCTCATCACACTTTACCCGACGAGCCCTGCGATGGCGTGGTAAGAACACAGGTTAGTGAGCGAAAACCGTACCCGGGGGCCAGAAACACTACCAACCGGCAAGTATTGCAGCCCGTCCTGACCTTGGTGGCCCAGCGCTTTTGTCGCGTCCCGGTCGGTATGGCCGCATCTTGGGGAGCCATGATTCAAAGGGCTAGGCAGTCGGCAATGTCGGCAACCGAGGAGCGGATAGAGAGACAATTAGCGTGGATGTCATACGTGTTGCCTGTCAACTGTCAAGGGCAGCCAGTTCGCAGAAAAAAGCTCCCACATGATGTAGGCTGAGTAAACAGGCAGATGACTTCGATGCTTAAGCCAAGCAAAAGACCGCAGCGTGTTTCTTGTGCAGCAAGAAAAAACAGCTCCAAGTTCGGAAAGGTGGCACAATCCCGTGCTGGTCTGGCGCCCAGGTCCCTGTCAATTGCAAAGTGTAGCTGCCCAGCCAGCCAAGAGCGTGAGATGTCATTTTGTCCCACACAAATCAGCTTTTCTTGCCGCACTTTTAGCTCTTATTTTTTACGTCTACTAATAGGCTTTAAATTCCTTTTTCCCCAGCGACAGATATCGCTCGCGCGCAGTTGACGGATGACATGTCTTGAGTAGAAACAGCACAGGCAAAATAGGTCGAGAGGTGGTGCTACCCAGGCGCCTTGCAAGTCACTTCACAACGTGGAGTTACTGGCCAGGGGCAACGTATTAGGAGCAATGAGAGCGTGGAGGACAAGAAGATGGCGCCAAGACGAAGCTCGAGACCTGATGACGAGCATCTGAAAGCTTGTTGAAAGAAGACTAGGGATAAGACGGAGACCTATCAGGATACGCCCCAGGATCTATGGTTGTAAGATACTACACGAATGTATCCGTACATGAATACCAAACATATTTGATTTAATTTGCCCATATTGTCCTCCAAACCTTGACTCGCTAGACACGCACACGCGATCGGACGGGTAACTCTGGGGAAATACGCCAAAGTGGACATGACATCATAGCGCGTCCGCCCGATCTCGCCCGCAGGCCAGCCCACTGACAGCCACTGAAAGACCACCGATTGTCCCCCCGGAAGACGCTATAGATCCAACTGATCGCGCTAGCCATTGCCATAAATCCCCAAGCTATTGCATCATGGTTCGCTTACGTTCCTCTTCCAAATTCATGGGTAAACATCTGTGGCAATGACAAAGCTCAGCACAACCTCAGTCTCGCTCGCCGTGACACCTACTGTCGTGGCGACACTCTTCTCTCATGTAAGTGGTGTTTGCATTACGGTGGTCTAGAGCAACATGATGCCAAGGAGACTTACGTGCTGCGCCTCACTCTAGTGCATGTAGGCTGCCAGTGGTTTCATCTTGCCGCAACGGCTACCAGCGCGATCCTGCGCAAACGTCATGCATGCTGACCCATGGATCATTGCAGTATCTCAACCGGGAACCTCTCAGGGAGAAGCCCACCGCGCACCTCTCCTACGACGAGGGTCTGCGTTTGATTCGAACGTTCCTTCAGCATGCCGCTCGCCATACCGTCGAAGATCTGCAGGCCTTTTCTGGCCAATGGGTACCTTCGCCGCAATGGGTGAAGCTTGAGAATATCAAGATACCGGAGGAGCATTTGTCACGGTCCGCTGAGCTGATCAACAAGGAGCTTGGTGAGGAGGGCCGCGCCTTGGTCGGAGGGAGCCTTTGGTGGCAATGGCGCAGACCCAAGAAGCCTCTCGAGGCCGAATGGATCGAGATGCGCGCTCACGCAAACGAGAGGAAGAAGACCAGTAACCCAGGTCAACGTGTCATTCTGTACTTTCACGGCGGCGGCTACTACTTTGGCAGCGTCGACGAGCACCGCTACCAGATGCAGCGTCATGCGCGCAAGCTCAAGGCCAGGGTGCTTGCGCCCAGATACCGACTTGCGCCACAGTTCCCTTTTCCCTGTGGACTGCAAGATTGCCTAGCCGCCTATCTACACCTGCTGTCGTCCCAGGACCCTAGCACAATCATCTTGGCTGGTGACTCTGCTGGCGGCGGCATGGCTACGGCCCTGTTGCTGATCCTACGCAACCAAGGCTTGCCGCTTCCAGCTGGTGCCATTCTCATTAGCCCATGGGTAGATCTGACACACTCTTTTCCGAGCATTGCCGGTGATGCACCAATGGACTATATTCCTGCAAATGGATTCCACCATAGACCCTCCAAGGCATGGCCTCCTCCGAATGACGACGACATCGCTGAAATCAAGCGAGAAGCGCATCAGCTGAAGCGCGTGCGAACGGGAACTACTGAGGCCAACGATAGTAAATCCGAGCCCACACCAGAATTTGAGCACAAACCCGATGAACGGCAGTATATCAAGCTCGATATTGATGGACAGCCAGTCACCGTCAAGGATCAAATCCAGGTTCGTTCAAATGTCGGTTCCCGCTAAGCGATAAAAGTACTAACGCAAATGATTCCCAGCTTTATACCACCAACGCACTTCTCACCCATCCACTTGTTAGCCCAGTGCTCCAAGCAAGTCTCGGCGGCCTTCCTCCCTTGCTCATCATGGTTGGTGGCGGGGAAATATTGCGTGACGAGCAAATTTACATGGCTCACAAGTGTGCCAACCCGCAAAAATACGCACCCCCGGCAGAGAGGCTGTCGGCAAGGGAAAAGGAGCAGCTCGCTAAATTCAAGCCGACTGACGTGCAGCTGCAAGTTTGGGACGACCTGTGCCATGTTGCGCCCACACTGAGCTTCACTAAACCGGCAAAGTTCATGTACCGATCAATCGCGCAGTTCGGCGCGTGGCTGCTCGCAAGAGCCCAGCACCGTGGAATCGACATTATGGATGACGATCAGATCTCTGTCATTTCTTCTACGGATTCTGACACTCAAGAGGGCAATGGTGACGGGAGAGAAGAAGAAAGACGCGAGAAAGAGGAGATTGCCGAGGCTGCACCTGGGCAAGTCGGCAAGGCAGGGGACCCTCTTCCGCCGTTTAAGAATCATATGATTCGACAGCGAGTCACTCGCCATGGCGTAACTCTTCCTCTTGCACCAGAAAAAGAACTGGAGGCATGCACGATGGAACCGGCAGCGGTTGGAGTCTTCAAAGCAGGAACAGCAAAGAAGTGGCTTGCTACTCGTCGCGAATACGACACCAGATACGCTCGTGCCAAGGCAAAAGTTCACAGGCAGCTGGTCAGCGATCTTGCCACCGGCTTCCAAGACTTTGGGCCTGGAGAGCTTCCACCACCAGCAGCCCTAGCAGGTCGACGTAAGCTCGTGTCTCACATGGTCGAGACCAAGAAGAAGAGAAGCTTCGGTCTTTCTCTCTGGTCACTGTGGGGATCCAAGCATGACGAAGAAACAATGGAGCGAGAGGAGCAAGCCGACCAGAAGCCTGAAATAGAAATTGTGGAGGAAGATGCTGGAGGTCGCGTTTCTCATAGAGAGCTAGACGACAAACACCAAAATGCAGCGCAGAGTCCGGGCGGTGTCACAAGTCGCAGCCGGTCTCGTCGCAGAACCGTTGTTGACGAACATCAGACAGATGAAAACAATGTCAACGAAGACACGCCAGTCGTCCAGTTACTCCACCAGCGACAGGAACAAGAAGCGGCCCACCCCGGGTTGTTAAGCCCGGACTACGTACCAGAGACTGGTGTCGCTGGAAAGCGTCCTTTCATCAAGGGCCTAGCTTTGCCCTTCAGTCTGAACAAGGACGCCGATACTGCTAGCATGCTTACTCTCATGTCTCACGCGAGCCCCAGCAAGGAGGCAAACAAGCAGCTTGCTTTGCCGTATGGCTCGGGCTCTGGCCTTGGCTCTGGAGATGGAGTCGGAGACACTGTAACGCAACAGTCTGCCCTGGGCAAATCGCCAGCGTTGTCAGTACCGAACAACGCTGCGGCATAGCTTGGAACGAGAGACGACAACAGGCCTGAGATATGAAAGGCAAGAGTTCTTTGGTTTAGATTTCATTTGTTGTCTGCACATTTTCGCGCAATACCACCAGGAGTTCGCCCGGTTTAGCCAACCTAGACTTTGTAAATATTTTAGCACTCAATAGAAATTCTATTGCCGCACTATTTGGTCAATTGATACATGGTAGTGTACATTCGGGAGGGTATATACAGCCTGGTCGCGGTTCCCGATGACCCGCGACAGTCCTTTCGTTTTCCTTTGATTTCTTCTGCCTTGCAGCATTCGCCGAGCAACCAGATCGTAATCGTCGTTCTGTTGCACAACTCACGACCGCTTCGGTAGAGCCGGTTCGATGCCCTTTAATCCACGCCATTGTATCGCTTCCATTGCTCGACGTAAAAGTGAGGATCGGACGCGCCCTTTGCCAGACCCTTGTAATCACCGGACTCGGCGTAGATTTGCCGGCTCACAAAGGGGGTAAGCTACAAGATAGGAACTTGTGTTAGCGACCTGCTGCGACACGCCCAATTGACACTGTAGTGTGACCAGAGCCAGCGACGGGAGAAGCCCATTGCTTCCTACCTTGAAGTCTTTTAAATTCTGCGGCACGGCGTACGTGCGCACTTTGTTCCATTCAATGACGTATCCTCCGTACTTTGTGTGGCGACCCATGGAGCCGGTACGGTTTCCCTTGTAGAAGCCCTTGTTGACATCCTTGGTTGTCAGCTTCAGGTGACGGTAGAGACCGACCTGAAGGGGTGATGTCGGCCGCATTGTGTCTTGTTGCGGTGCGGCGATGACCTCGAGGTCGCTGATATGTGTTTCTTCGCGTCACCCTATGTAGTGTTGTATCTGGCGTCGCATGCGCAGTGTCGTAGCTAGAAGAGCGAGCCGTGAGAAAGATTGTCACTGGTTGTGCGCATCTCGAAATTTCCCTGAAGCTGCTGCTCCAGCGCGAAGATGCACCGGCAGCTGGTATTGTTCCGGCTCCGAAACATGGCTCTAGTTGATCCACACTGTACCTGCCTCACTGGCGGAGCTATGCCGCTGTTGAGTTCAAACGGCGAGCTTCAAGGAACAATCTTGAAATTTAAATAAAAAGAAATAACATTTTCCCCAAAAAGAGATTCTGTGCCTAAGTCGTGTTCTTGCGCACTCTCAGAGAATCGACGTATTTTACCTGGCATGGCGTTCCGCAAGGTAGCTATCCAACACCTGCCCACCAGCTCAGCGAGGGGCATCAACTAACTGGTGGACTGGGCTAGTAACAGCATCTGGTGTCCCCCTCGCATTCCCCAAGAGCTCTCGGCGCAAGAGGCGCGCAAGCACCAACATGGATGGATATCCGTTGGGAAGCCTCGATCACAATGTACCCCTGGTCATATTCTCAGGCTTGACATCAAAGTTCTCCGAGATTGAGCTCGATACGACTCTGCGAGAGGAAGCGGCGCTGCTTCGCTCCGATCTGCCCCCTCTGGACAGCAAAGAGGCAGAGCTCTTGGAGCAGCACTTTGAAAATGTAGACAGCCAAGGGAAATCGTGGACTGCGGTTTCAAGAGAAGATACATACAGGCTCCGCATAAAAACCGTAGGACGAGTGAGTGTTGCTCCCGACGATGAACATTCTCACAATGCTAACCATTGAAGACGTATCCGTTGCCACCGAAGCGCGCATCCCTCCCAAAAGATGCCGAACCGACGAGACCGAACCCTATACTGCATTCGCCATTCTCGCCGCTCAGCCCAGCCTCGACACTGTATCCAGACGGTTTGATGAATGCGCAGTGGATACAAAAGCATCAGGAATTAGTGCCCAGCGTGTTTGCCTGCTGTTACTGCTTGACGAACGATGCGGCTTCAGCAACTCTGCAAGATAATCGACTAAAGGCGGATATAAATAGTATAAAAGCCACCTTGACAGAAACAGGCTACAAGACACGATTGGCTGTTCTTTTTGTGCAGCGCGAAGGAGACGGAGGCTCGCCATCGATTACCGATCAGATTTCGGAACGATTGGAAAGTATTCGAAAGGGCACCGCCATGGACCCCAAAGCCATATTCTACATTCACCCCCAAGACTCGCCGTCGGACCTGAAACAAGTTGCAGACAGTATCCTGGCCAGTCTTTATGGAACCGCCATTGAATACTATAGAGACCTTGGCCGCCATTCGCGGAAGAAGCGATCGCGCGGCGTTGTACCACAGCCGACCATTCCACCAACATCAGGCACATCTCAGACCCTCTCAATGCCGGATTGGAGCTTTCGATATGATTTCAAAACCGCCATCTTCTCGGAATTCAGGCAAGAGTTTGACCCGGCTATACGATCGTTTGAGCAATCTTACGAGATATTGTTGGGCCAGGATGTAATGGACACAATACCAAGTTGGAGTCCTCGCTGGAATGAGGCGCGCTTACTGGCCGACACCATCTCAATACGCTGTTTACGGCTGCATCTTTGGATGAACCAGTCAAGCCTGGCGGTGCGTCGGTGGCAGGCACATCGAGATCGCATTGGTGACTTGGTCGATCGCAGAGGAAAAGGAACGAACAATTACGGCTGGCAGGCTTGGGAAGCCCGCTGGGCCTTGGTTATGGCGCAGCTTATAGAGAGAGTTGAGCTGCCGGGCCTCGCACCGTCAACGATGAACCTCTTTTTACAGCCCGAAAAGGCCGTTCTTGGGGAGCGGCTACACCCATGGGAACTTCTTCACCACACAGGCTACTGGTATCGTATCGCAGCTCGCCATATTGGCGCGCGACGAACTCTTGCTTTAATGATACCAGATGAGGACCGTGCGCCGCCGAACGGGTCAAACGCGAAAAATTCGCAACATTATGACACATATCTGTGTCCGCCACCCTACAAGGAGAATCCTGTGGAGGGGGAAGGGGTGGATCATGCACAGCTGATCATAGACTGCTTAATTGCGGCGCGCACTCAATTCCAAGGACGAAAACAATTGCGCATAGCTGCGGAGCTATCTCTCGAGTGCGCACGCGAGATGGTCAGACAAGAAACCTGGCAGGATGTGTTGGCAATGCTGCGACCACTATGGGAAGACTTGTCGTTTCGCAGCGAAAACTGGGTTGATATATCGGAAGAACTATGCTGGTTGATGCGCCGGGCTGCTGTTGCGGCTGGTCGAGGCGAGCTTGTCGTGGCCATTGACTGGGAACTGCTTGACAAGAGTAAGTGGACCTGTGCATTCTGCGATGAGAAGACGGAGCTAACGTATCGTAGAATTCTCAAAACGTCCGTACTGGCACTACGACCTTGGCAAAAGCCTTGACGGCATGAAGCTGGAAGAGAAACCCTCGGTGGATGTTTCCGACGGATCAGCGACTGGCCTCATTTCCACTTCCTTTGTGTTTCGGAACAAGGAGAGCAAAGCAGGCGACTTTTGCACGGCTCAGTTATCTCTTTTGTCCAACGCCATGCCTGGCTCTGCGCCCGTTACTCTGTCAAATGTGCGCATCGAATTCGAGGGCAGCTTGAAGCCAATAACGCTAAAGCATACGTCTACGGGCGAGAAAGGAACGGGTGAACCAATGTCGATTCGTTCGGTGAGATTGGATGAAGAATTCCGCGAGGACTCGGAAGAAGATTTGCCGACAAAGCTAAACGGCACCTGCGACTTGACGCTGCAAGCGGGACAGCGCCTCGTCATTGAGATGGCGATTCCGCTGAGAGAAGCGGGCGTCGTTGAGCCGCTGTCTGTTGCGCTTCATATGGATACCAAAACTTTTGCCTTGGGTCTGACACTTCCATTTAGAGACACGGATGCGGCAGTTGGATGGTTTACACCGGGCTCGACCAAAGCTCACAAGGTTCGCGCCGATTCAAGATCACTGAATGTCCAACCTCGGCCGCCAAAGTTGGACATTAATATTTCTCGGCAATTGCAACAATATTATGCAAATGAGCCGATTGCGTTGAATGTTGTGCTACAGAACAACGAAGACGAAGCAGCGACGGCGAAGCTGGATATCCACGCATTCGGCAAAGTGATACCAATCCTTCGCGTGCACTTGGACGACAAAGATCACGCTACCGACGCTCAAGCTGAAGAGGAGTCTGAGCTCGGTGGTATCAGCCTAGGCAAAATTGAAAGCTCGGCATCGCGAGAAATTGTCCTCGAAATTGACCCGATCGACGGTCCGATGTCGTATGAACTCCAACTGAGGGCAACATATCATTTGGAGACTGATCCAGCTACGCCTATTATACAGGTGTTCTCGGCTCAGCTTAGCTTGGTCAGTCCCTTTGAAGCAAATTACGACCTTGTTCCGAGATTGCATCCAGAGTCATGGCCGAGCCTTTTTGATGCAGAAGGCTTGGATGATATCGATGAGGAGGATGGGAAGCAACGGACGCCTATTGGACTGATTCAGCGTTGGTGCCTCTTGTCGCACTACGCTTCATTCGCGCAAGAGGATGTTCGGGTCCTAGATACCGAAGTCGAAGTGACTAACTGCGTCGGTGGCGCACGCTGCAGCGTGAGCAAGCTCACTGGCATTTCGGAAGGCGAGGGGCTTCTGGTTGAACCCAAGACAATGCACGAGGCGCAGTTCGAAATCGAAGCACAAAAAATGCAGTTGGAAGATCGGAGTTCCGTTTCGATGGATCTAGCTTTCAAGATCAAGTGGCAACGAGCAGACTCGGCACCTGAAAGTACACCAAACACGTCAATCATGCCTGTGGGTCGATATCTGGTACTGGGATCGGAACCGCGGGTGCTGGCAACTGCTTTTCACGGGCAGCCAGACGAGACGAGCACCATGCAGCTAGACATTACGATTGAGAACCCGTCGCATCATCTGCTCACGTTTGGGCTCACAATGGACCCGAGTGACGAGTTTGCATTTTCGGGAGCCAAACAGACGACAGTGCACATGCTGCCCATGTCGCGGCGGACGGCAACGTACCGGCTCCTGCCCTACAAGAGAGGCTGCTACATTCGGCCAGGACTGGTCGTGCGGGACAAGTACTTTCAAAAGGTGCTCCGCATCATACCCACAGAAGACATGAAGATTGACAAAGACGGTCTTTTGGTGTGGGTGCCGGGACTGGGAGAGGATGATGAGCAAAGCGAGGAGGAAAGTGAAGATGAGAAGCAATAGACGACAATGTTGAGAGTACATGATGTGATTCGGCATGAGATGGCGCTAGAGGATTTGTTGCTTTTCCATAGATTTTGTGCAAGACACAATGACTTGTAACAACTCCATGACCATTTGAGCTGCTGCAAGAGATTAGAAGCTAACTTTGAGGCTCGTAAGCTTGAATTAGAGAAGCAACCTAAATGTAGTCCTGTAAGTCGGCGCTGCGGCGGATGGGCACCGATGTGGGGCGGCAATTGAGCGGTGCCTCTCTGGACGAAGAGACGGCGCTGGCGGATTTCAACTGCTGAATTTAGTTTTCCATGACAGTTTTATGTGCATCATGAAAATAAAGACATCGAAAACAGCCACGATCAAGAGCTATCCAAGAAATCAAAAGTGATGGCCTAGGAGCCTCACTCTCACATTCGAAGGCGTCCATGACATCAGCGAGGAGGGGTTGTGAATCTGCCCAGCAGCGGATATTCCCAGGCGCACTGCCCATGCGTTCATGACCATGGCGATTACGGATAGTCAGATGCAAATCGATTCTCTCGCGCCTTGCTCTCGCTTCTTTTCTTCCTGCGCGTCAAGATGCGAAGTTTGATTCCATAACGGGACCCCGCTGCAGCGTTGGCCGGCAAGCCCCATAATAAGCTTCCGGACATCGGTATACTTGAAGTTCCGGCAGGGGAGCCCGTTGACATGGGCCAACTGGCTGAGAGGCAAAGAGGCTAACTACCAGCAATGCAATGCGTAGTCTTCGGTCTCGGACAAGCTCAAGTAGTTATCTGGCTGTTAGTTTTTTGGTCGCCTTGCTTCAGCCCTGCGGTGACGCGTGGATCGGGGAGATTGCTTGCGTCGTGGCCTCGGACGTAAAGACGGAGAAAACGGTGTTGACTCACTTTTCCAACTGATGGCCAAGCATGCATATGCAAAGTGCCAAATTTGCAGCTGTGAGTTTCAGCGGGACTCTGCTGCACTACAGACACTTTTCCAAGTGTGGGCATGCTTTGTTGGGAAGCAACAAGAGACATTTGGCCAAAGGTACAGAGAACATCCTGAAACAGAGTGCTCAAATCTACATCGAACACGGATGCCAGATGGATGCGACGCTTGGCACTTGGTGATAGTATACGGCTCTTGGGCGTGAATGGCGGAGAATGCCGAGGGTGCCATTGCGGATCCATGGGCTCATCTCGGCCGAGTTTCTCCTGGTCGTTGCCGACTTGGCAATATTCTCAGACAATGGTTCATATATAAAAAAAACCACGCTATCAACGGGAATGCCAGTCTCACTTTGCCGCCTGGACAATAACAACTTCCGACTGTCTTGTAGTCTTCTCGAGGAACACGGCCGCTATTGGCCTGTTCGGATTGAATGTCAGCTTGCGAGGTGGAGCAAAAGATGAGTCGCAAGGGGAATAAAAGAAAAGTGACTAGCCAAAAAAAAAAAGGAAAAAAAAAGATACGCCAGAAGAAAAAGCGATGAAAAGGATGGAGTGCTTTGGCCGTCATCATCGGCCATCGGCCATCGGCACTGTGGCTGTCCGCGCCCAGGGTGAGCTGGGGAAAAGGGTCGTGGCTTCCACAGACGATTGAGGCGTGCACGGGAGCTCTCATTACACGTCCACTTGTAGTTGTAGTCTCGTTTCTTTTCTTCTGCTTTTTCTCACTCTATCCATCTCGCTGTATGTATTTAATATCTATTCCTCCCCATCCCCCCGATTTACTGTCATTGGACCAACGCCAACCCTCAGTCACATCAACGTCGACACTTTACCACTTTACCACTTGCCACCTTCACACAAACGCGTAATCTTTCCTGAAACTCGCCCTTCTCCCGAACCGTCTAGGACCGCAATTCACCTGCCCTCGTCTGCTTCACCGACGACAACAAAACCAAGGTCCGCGCCACGTTGCAACCTCGCGGCGCGCGTAGCTCATCGCCGCTTCTACCTCTGCGCGCTGCGCGCCGTCATCTCTCCATCCTTCTCCCTCTCTGTCCATTTGGACCATGATGGTTGCAAGCACAGCTGAAAACCTCGAGTCCCGACACTCTTCCGAAAAGACGCTTCCCGACAACAGCACAATGACCGACGCCGCCACGGCAGAGCCCCAGTCGCAGCAGGGTCAGCGCCTGCAGGACATGAATGAAAAACAGCACGACGCGACCGGCCAGCAGCCCGCAGGACCGGAATACCCCGGCGCGCTGAAGCTCACTCTGACCATGATTGCGTTGTGCATTTCCATCTTCCTCGTGGCCCTCGACCAGACGATAATTGCGCCCGCGCTTGGTGCCATTACGAACCAATTTAGCAGCACCAAAGATATTGTAAGTCGCATCAGCCATGTGGAAACAGCGTCTCTCGTTTTAACCACCTTGTTCCCTGGCAGGGCTGGTATGGATCCTCCTATCTCCTCACGTCGACTTGTCTGCAGCCGATTTACGGTGTCATCTACCGCCTCTTCAACGTCAAATGGGTCTTTCTCACAGCCATCTTCATCTTTGAGGTCGGCAGCCTGCTGTGCGCCGTTGCCCCTACCTCGGTCGCCTTTATCGTCGGCCGCGCTATTGCCGGTATGGGCACGGCTGGCCTGTTTTCCGGCGCCGTCGTGATTCTCTCGCACACTCGTACGTCCTCCGGCTCCCTCTCCCATATTGCCCTGCGACCAAGTACTTACATGATCCACGACAGTTCCCCTCTCAAAACGTCCTCTCGCCTTTGGTCTCATTGGCGGCATGTGGGGAATCGCCTCGGTCGCCGGTCCGCTGCTTGGCGGCGCCTTTACCGACAATGTCACCTGGCGATGGTGCTTCTATATCAACCTCCCCGTCGGCGGCCTCGCCATGGCCATTGTCATGTGGGTGGTCCACATCAAGCGCAACACCAAGTTCTCCCAGGGCCTCTCCGTCGTCCAACGCATCTTGAAGCTCGACCTCATCGGTAGCGCCATTTTCATCCCGGCCATCATCTGCCTCTTGCTGGCGCTGCAGTGGGGTGGCGCCGACTACCCTTGGAGCAACTCGCGCATCATTGGCCTTTTTGTTGGCTCCGGTGTCATGCTGGTTCTCTTTCTCGTTGTGCAGTGGTGGCGTGCGGAACAGAGCACCTTTCCTCCCTTTTTGTTTAAGAACCGAAGCATTGTCGCCGCCATGTCATTTTGCTTCTTTTTCGGCGCTGGATTCTTCCCTTTGATCTATTATCTCTGTGAGTCATCCGGCCGTGCAATGTTGGGCTCGAGCAACTCGCAACTAACCCTTCTCCAGCACTGTATTTCCAGGCCATTCAGGGCGTGAGTGCTGTCCAAGCTGGCATCAAGGTTCTCCCGCTTCTTCTTGCCACCGTCATCTGCTCCATCGCTTCCGGTGCCTTGGTTTCGCGCTTTGGTGTGTACAAGTATGTCATTGTACCGTGCATGGTGCTCTTCTCCATCGGTGCCGGCCTCATCACCACCTTCAACGTCCACACTCCCCTTCGCGAGTGGTTTGGCTACCAGGTTCTCGCCGGGCTCGGCATTGGTGCTGGCTTTCAAATTGGCGCTATTGTTGTCCAGACTGTGCTTCCTCAGGAATGGATCCCGGTTGGCACCGCCTGCGTCCAGTTCTTCCAAAGCCTTGGAGGTGCAATCTTTATTGCCGTTGCACAAACAGTCTTCCAGAACGGCCTCATCTCCGGCATCGAGAGCGCCAACATTGGCGTTGAAGACCCTCGCATCTTTATCAACAGCGGTGTCTCGCAAGCCAGAAGCATCCTCGCCCAGCTGCATCGCGAAGATGCCCTCCCACTCGTCCTCGAAGCTTATATGAAGGGTCTGCGCAACACCTACTACATCACACTGGCCTGTGCCATCTGTGCGTTTCTCTCTGTGCTGGCTCTTGAAAAGAAGTCGGTCAAGAACAAGGACCAGAAAGAGGTTGACGTCGAGGCTGCTGCGGTTTAACTTGGTTAGAGCATGATACCACTACTCGGCGTTTTGGCTTGTACTTTTTGTAATACTTGGTTGTCTGATGGAGCGGATTACATATGGAGGAATGGGACACGACTCGACTCTACGTATCATACGTTAGTAAATACATATACCCGTACCAGAATCTCACAATTTCATACATGTCATTGAATAATGGATTTCCGATGCGCAAGAATCTGTGCTATTGAGTGTCTTTGGGCGGTTGATCCCACACATTATGCTTATGCAGGCCCTTGACTTCTGGGTCAGTGCCGACAAACTCTATCACCCAATCCCGGACCACCCTCGTCTTGACCAGCTGCGGATCGTCACCCGCTGTTGCCGCTGCCAGCGCCTTTGAGCTGTACGCCGCCTGTGCTTCTCTCCTCTTGCTCCAGAGCAGGTGCACCCTTGTCTGGCCCCGTCGCAGGCTCTGACCGTAGACCTTGCCGCGAAACACGTGCAGCGCCACATTTTGCAGCAAGACGACGTCTTGCCGGCGCACGCTCAGCAGATCCCGACAAGCACCTGCTGCTGCCGCTGCGTCCTCTTGCGACAGCCAAAAGGTGACGGCAAAGCCTGAGCGCGTGTCGTCGCCGAGGAGGAGCTCGACGAGGGAGAGGGTCTGGCCCCAGCGCGTGGTGACGGGGCGGGGCGGCGCGACGGAGAGGATGCCGGCAATGATGTTGAGCGTGATGGTCTGCGGCTGGAGAGAGAGGACGTGTCTGGCTGAAGGGACGTCTTCGAGGTCGGAGAGGTGGGCGGCGGGGGGGAGG